>CM041552.1:23943466-23974001 GCA_023238725.1 Scortum barcoo
AACTCCTCATTTTCAGTAGGGGTGCTCCAAATGTTTAACAAAAAAATTAATAATAAATTAAAATGTTAACTCCAGAACTAACAAAACATTCAGTTTTAGCCAAACGTTAGAGCCCAACACTGAGTGAAGTGCTGTTTGGTGAAATGTTGCAGCACACTGAGTCCAGTGTTACCTAACAGTGAACTACCTGATGGACTCAGTGGAGGCGGTGCAGAGCTTCATCTGCATCAGACCACCAGCAACCATCAGGAGGAGCAGCGGGGCCTGGAGCTGTTTGGCACCTTCATGGAAACCTGTTTTAGGACGTCTGCTGGTCACTTCATTCACATTTTCACTTCCGACTTCTGCCGACAGTCTCATTTTTCAAGGCTCTTTTTAGGAGTCTGACCTGTGGTTTGCTGTCGGTGGCGTCTCTCCAGGTGTTTCTTGGCCAACGTTTTACACAGACAGGTAAAAAAAACTTACGTACAAATTCACGGAACTGGATAGTTTTTATCAACTGTGGACTGTGGAAACTACACTTTTATTAGCGTCTGTTCAAGTGTGTTTGGGCTCAGTTGCGTTTTAATTACAGTTAAATAGAGCCGCTCCTCGTTAGCTGGTTTGTCTGTACTTTGTCACACACCTTAAAATGTGTAGTAAACCTTTCAAATTAAATTAATATGTCATATATGGACAGAAATAATGGACTATTTGTGACAACTTGAGTACTTAAGTTTGTTTTTGCTACCAGGACTGGAGATGTGACTCAGCCAGGCCTGCAGGTTTTTATATTATCCAGCAGGAGGGAGCTGCAGCTCAGTGTGTCCTCATGAAAACAGATTGAAAAAGATCCTTTATTTCGCTGTTTGAGCTCTAATGTGCTTATTAAACACCATAGCAACGGAGGGAATGATTACTGTGTCTTCATTTAACTAGACTCAATCAGACATAAAATAAATCGACCAGTAAAGGCTGATAAAAGATGATTAAAAATGTTTCTCTGGTAAAAAGGAGCATCAGTTTTGTACGCATGCGCTTTTCATGACGTCCTATACGGAAGTGGTACAGTTTATTATTTGTCAACATTTTCGTCCTGTGAGCGAGATTACTGTTCACTTTGGTAAGTGAGGCGCTGATTGTTGTATTTTCTGTGGCGACATTAACTTTGTTTCTGCTGCTGTGAACAGCTGATGTGTTTTTTTTAAAGAACTACAACTGTAGGCGAAGAATTCGCAGTGCATGCCGGGAAGACTTGGTCTATGAAGCGTTTATAAAGGTGTGCTTTTCAATGTTTGTGACGCCAAACACGCTGCTGTGAGGAGACTGCTGTGAGTGTTGGATGTGGTCGAGTCGTGCTGCTGTTGTGAGTTAGTTTGTGTCTCCAACCATCACAGAGGACGCTTCCTCCCAGAGTGAGCTCCCCGCCTCTGAGCTGTACAACTCATACTTACCTGGCAGGGGAGATACCATGATCAAGAAGGTGGTTCACCCAGGAGCGAGGCTCAACCATTGCACTCCGGCTTGTGCTGACCCCTGCGAATTCCCCAAATGTGGGAATCTCGACTGCATAATTTCTGGTAGTGGGGTGACTGCGTTCGCGCTCTCCCCTGATTTATATGTCAAATGATAAAACACAAACACTTCAGAGTTTGCAGGTGTCTGCTGATGTTGACCGTGTTTAGTTTACTTCATTTCTTCAGACATCAAAGCAACAATAAAAAGGAAATGTTGCTGCATGTTGTTATTATGATGAAAATCGACACATTATGTAGGCACAATCTGTCTTTAAATAATAAAGTATTTCATTGTTACTTCCTGTTCATTGTGTAAAGAGGATTTTCATGTTGCAGCAGGTCGAGATCACTCAAACTACTTTCTACTTGATGTTTAACACAACCAGTTTCAGTCTTAATCTGACCCTGTTGTTTTAATATTTGTCAGATAAAAGTAGTGTGGTTTAATGAGAGTGGGGCAGATTGAGACCATTCAAAACACTAAAATGACATTTGAGAGAGAGGAAACTTTTTAAAATCACATGAAACAGCCAGTTATGAAAAAAAGATCCTACTCTGATGCAGACTTTGCGCATTAAAAACTGTATTTTTCCAAGTTTTTCCAAAGCAGCCTGCAGTATTGTGTCTCCATGTGTACCGGCTGCAGTTTGACCTCATGTCCACTAGAGGCCGATCGAGATCCGTGTTTAGTTTTTGACAGTAAGTTAAAAAAAAACGAAATATTTTTTCATCCTCAGAGTCATGTTGGTGTGTTCAGACATTCAGGTGTGTTCATCGTTAAGATGAATGAAAACACACACACGTGGTTTGTTTGTGTCTCCTGTTGTAAACTGTGATTGGACTACGTGGGACCACGTGACGCGAAAGCGCCGAGCATCCACATGTGTTTTCTTCATTTCTTTACAATAACTCCCTTTTAGCGACTCTGGGACATTTTCCTCCGCGGTGGTTCTTCGTACTTTGCTCTTGTTTCCCGGACTGAGCTCCAGCTGCTCCTTCAGCCTGTGGACCCCTCAGTGAAAGCGACCGTGCGGTGGGTGACCCCCTTCGCTCCGACAGAAGTGCGCCATCGCTTCTCGGCCTTTTGGCTAAGATCAAGTGTAGTATCTGTTCTTATCAGTTTAATATCTGATACGTCCCCTACCCGGGGACCTATATATTAAATTGATTTTTGGAACAGGGAGATGGAATAGGGGCTTGCTCCGTCCACTCCGCGCATCGACCTGGTATTGCAGTACCTCCAGGAACGGTGCACCCCTCCTCTCACTGTCCAATGACAAACTTCAAGAAGACTTTCTTAGTTTACAACTAGTGCATGTGTTGTTCTAACGAGCAGCTGATAGTTTCACAGTCATCGTCACTCACCTGCTAAATCGCAGTTGTGTGCAACTTATTTATCTACATATTTTAACATCACACCTCACAGAAAAACTCAAAACTTTTGTCTTTACACTTCAACCTGTCACATCTGTCACTAAAACATACATCAAGTCATAACGCAGAGGCCAGTCTATCACAGTATATATTATAGTATATTATATTCTATCGAAAATATCACTTCTAATGCAATAAGATGAATTTTAATGTTGCTGCTGAACAAAGTCAGGCTCTGTAGAAATACTTTATTGATTTTTGTAGACAGTAAATAACAGGGCAGCTTTAAATGTTACAGGGTGGAAATATCTTCATTTAAATATGCATTTATATCTTAAAATCAGTTTAGTTCCTGTATTATCAGTATATTTCTACATCCTAAACAAAGTAAAGAGCAAACGGCTCATCAGCCTCTTGCTAATGATTTCTGACATGAGACAGAAGAGCTGCTAACTTTCTGCTCGTATTGTCTTTATCTTATTTTTAATGATAACACTGTGTCCTTTTATAATATTGTCTATTTTATATTTAATGGATACTTCTGACTTGAAGTACTTGATTTGCCTCTTTTTGTTTTCGACTTACTGTGTTTATATTTTTTGCACCAACACATCAAGACAAAGTCCTCGTATGTGAAAACCTTCTTGGCAATAAACCTGTCTGAGGCTCTGATCTTTTATCTGCTCACAGTGAACCTGCTGTGGTTTTCAATAAGCACACAAATATAATGTGCAGGTCGCTGCTGAAACTTGGGTGAAGTCAGTGTTTGCTTGTATGTGAGTGGGACTGAATGGTCCCTTTAACTTGAGGAGGAAGAATCATTTCAGGGTGTGTGTCCAGTCTGTGGACATCGACAGAGGGTAAGCTGCAGGACGGGCCTTTGTTCATGAGTTACTCTTCCATTTTAATCAACTGGAGCTCCCTTTCTACTTGTTTTCCTCCTGTTGAGGTTTATTTATGCAGCAGCACATTTTGACGTCCACTTTTTTGTTGCTTTGGTGGGCAGCTTGAGTCAGTCTGGGGGCAGTACAAAAATAGCTCCTAGTCAGCTCCTATGAATAACAGCAGAAGTGCAGTGAAAGCTTTTGGCTTTTGTAGGTGAACCGAGTCTGGCCTTGATTTAATGACAACAGTCAAGTGTTAGAAGTGATTGTGGATTGTGCTTCTTGTCATTCTTGCAAAGGCCCCTGCATACTGTGTGATGCAAAGGCTGATCTCATTTATTTATCTCTCTGAGAAGGTTGATAAATTTATTTAGCTTTGCTGATAGAAGACAGCCTGAATCAAAATTTCACAGAAACAAATGCAAATGTTATGAAAGGATCATATTCCCAAATTGTCAGTTCCAGTGAGATGGTCAATGCACTTTACAGGACATTGTCACAGTTTTTTTAACAATTTGTTTGTTTGTGTTTTTCTTGCTGAAACAAATGCCAACTTTCACATCGATGTGGATGGATGTTGTGATGATGTTATTTTTCCTTTCTACACTGTAGTCCTGCAGTTTATTTAGTATTTATTGTACTGTCTGATGTGTCTCAAAGTTGACGTGGTACTGTCTGACAGGATGTGGCTCAGCAGGTCGCTCACTGACATGGCACGGTTGGTGGTTTTATCCTCCTTTAGCAAGACACTGAACCCTAAATTGTTTTATCCCAAACAGTGCCATCGCTGCTGTTGGGGTGTGTATGTGTGAATGAAATTGTAAAGTGCTCTGGTTAACAACACTTGTTTAGCAATTTATTACACCTTTACATCTATAGTGTAACATGCAGTGAACCAACAAGGTCGCCGTTCTCTCTCGCTGCTTCAGGCCTTTGAATATTTTCTAACAGTGTTTAATGACATGTACATAATCTGCTCCTACCTCTCTGTCTCTTCTCTGTCTCACAGCAGGTACAGCAGAACATGTCCTCTCCAGAGATCTCCTCCCTTTCCTGGGGCCACATGAAGGTGAAGGGATGCTCCTCCAGCTACAAGGACTGTAAGGTCTGGCCTGGAGGCAGTCGGGCCTGGGACTGGAGAGAGACCGGGACTGACGTGAGTGGAACCACAATCATAAAACTTTACTTTGCTTGCTTTAAAAAAACAACAGGACCAGGAGCAGTACTCTGGGGTTTCCCCTCCAACAGCGATGACGGTGCTCACACATTATTTTGCTTTATCCACCTCAGCATCACCCAGGAGTTCAACCTGCTGATCTGGAGGAGGTGCTGAAGAAGGGAATAGACTTGCTGGTCATTGGCAGAGGCATGAGTGAAGCTCTGCAGGTGAAACAGACTCACAAGAGTCCAGTTTTCATCAGATTATGGATTCATCCTTAATTTCAAATATGTATTGAGAAAACCCTCCTGATGAGGCAAACTGCAAAGTCACATTAGACTTAGAAGATATTACTATCATATTTGATTTCAAATGATGTATGACAATAGTCAAGGCCACAGTTTAGGCTTGTGAGCCTTTTTAAAGTGATTCAGTGAAGGACGACTACAAAATGAGTCTGAAACGCTTCCTGTGGAGACACTGAGTCTGTTTGTGCTGTTTTTTCTTCTCCCAGGTTCCCTCCACCACGCTGGACTTTGTGAGGCAGAAAGGTGTCAACGTCAAAGTCTTGCAGACGGAGAAGGCCGTTGCTGAATACAATAAACTGGCTGGCCAGGGAGCCAAGGTGGGTGGAGTCTTTCACTCCACCTGCTGATGATTTCACATTTGCCTTGCTGCACCAATGATTTAAACTTCTGAGTGTCTAATTTGAAGTGGGCAAGCTGCCCTGTAGAAGAGCACTGACAACCTTAGAGAGAGAATAGAAATCTGTATAAATCTCTAAATCAGTGAACTCTTATGCCCCTTTTCCACTAGTACCTAACTCGGCTCGACTCGACTCGATAACTCGCCTCGGTTTGTAGTACGTGTTTCCATTACGTTTTAGTACCTGGTACCAGGTACTTTCGTAGTAGTACCTAATACCTACTCGCTCGGCCGGGGTTCCTAAGCGAGCTGAGTCGAGCCGAAAATGTGAAGTCGGCAGACGGCAGGCCACTGATTGGCCAGGGCCTGACGTCACTAGATGCGTCGGGAGAGCGACTCGTTCATAAGAGTCAACCGCGCCATTTTTAAAATGCAATAACAACAACGAACACGATCAGAGATGGCTGCACAGAAATCGACCCCACCGCGGAGCAGCACGACGAGGTGCAGACATTTCTTTGTCTGGTGGCCTCCATAGTTGTTTTTGTGTTTGTGTCGCATAACAAATTGACGTCGCTGGAGTTTCGGCCGCGTTGCCATTTACGACCCCTACCCACGCTGAGGTGGTACTCTATTGTAATGGAAAACTACCGAAACTGAGTCGAGAGTCGAAAGCCGAGGCGAGCCGAGGCGAAAAGCTGAGCTGAGTAGGTACTAGTGGAAAAGGGCCATTTGAGACCTCAGAAGGCCTCGGTTTATTCAAATACACTTTCACAGGATGAAAAGATCAAATCTTGTCTAAACAGGAAGGAATTCTGTTTGTTTAAAGGCTCCTTTTAGTCATAATTGAAGATGTAATACATTTTACATTAGAAGCCAGCTTGTGTGTTGTGAAAGTACAATGACCACTTTTCAGCAGTCAGGTGAAAAATACAGATAACATGGTGGTAAAAGGTGATGAATGAATGGTACATATTTATGTCTCCTCATTGGCATAAGCTCAAATTCACATTAGTGGGGGAACACATCAGTTCTTGGATTCATCGTGGTTCTCTCTCGAACATTTATGGAGATGCAGGAAACTTAATCAGAGAAATTGAAACTGGAACATTATGATCACCTGTAATAATTTTGTCAGCCTGAGCAGTATGTAGTATGTTCCTTATGTCTGAATCAACAGAATCAAGCAATGAAATGAAATGAAACTGTTATATCAGTTTATGTTGAAGTGAGGCCACCTTTAGCTGCTAAACCATCACTACTGTAACATCCGTTCTATTAAAATGTGCCTTCCAATACTCATATACATGGTTACTTTAATGGTGTAAAAATGAAGTCTGACTTTTTAGCTTGCTAACTAAATATTGTTTAAACCATTTTCTTTAGCTTTGTCTTAGGAAAAAAGATGCTAATGCTACTTCACAATGTAACAGGAGTTGGAGCTAATTCCTCTGGCATCACTTTTGCTTTGGAAGCGTAAAATTGTCTTCACTTCAGTCTGACTGGGGAGCCTTTTCATAAAACTTGTTTATACAAAGGTTTATGTTTACAAGTCATTCAGAACATGCTGAAGTCAATGGTAATTTACTGATGATTTAAGGATGCTGCTTTTCTTGTTGATTCAGTGCAGTACTGGAAATATGTTGGCAAATGTAATCTTCTTGACAGATCTCTTCCATTTGTTTCTCCTGTTATATTGATCAAAGATCATGAAAGTAAATTCATTTGTTTATTCTAATTATTGATCACTACATTGTATTACATTAGCTGTTTCAAAAATAGCAAAATGATATTGATCTTCAGGTGATTGTCTTTGCAGCATGTGATGAAACACTCTACCAGTCTTCTGTACTCTTCTGTAAAACTTTTAAGTGAAGACAGCATGTTTCTCACTGGAAATGATTGACTGGAATCAGACATGTCAATATAGTGATTAACTTCCATCTCACATAAAAATGAACTTGATAGCTTCTTATTAAATTCCTTCAAAGTCTTCACTCCATATATTATACAAGTCTGAACAGACATGGATGTAAAACTGCGACCTGACTGGTTGGTGGAGCTAAACAACCACAGAGAGATCATTGTAGTTTGAAATACAGTCACTCCCATCTGCTCTTCATTTATTGATCCTCCTCAGTAATTCTCAAACAATGTAAGATTTTGCTGCAGTCCTCGTTCTTTTTCTTTTTTGGTCCCTCAGAGTGAGCTTATGTGATGTTAGAGGTCAGACTGCATGTTTGCCTTCACACCTGTTTGTTGTTTACCTTTTGCTGTTTTTCTTTGTATTTGTCTCCCTTGGAGGACACATGAGATTGGCCTCCAGCTCAGAGTCACACATAACGCTGCTCAGTACAGAAGGTGACACGTGCACACAGATTTATTTCCACATTGTTTCTTTCTCTTTCTCTCTTACAATCAGCACTTTGAGGTCATCTGAAGGTCATGGTCACTCTTGCCAAATGCTCTAATGGATCGCCGACTAACAAACATGAAGTTGCGCTCATTTCCTTCACAAACCAATTATTCAAGCCCAAATTGACTTTACCCTCTCAGTCACAGACTGCACATGGTGTCAGTGTGGAGCAACAGACAGAGCAATATCTGGATATAGACTGGAGGCAAGAGTTTATCATGTAGCACACATCAGTAAATAACTTTTAAATGAAGGATGTCATATAATAAGCTCGAGGTAAATTAGCATAAAACTACACTGTTCTCAGTTTATTTCCTTTTTTATTGGTTGTTGCCTGTGAGCTAATCACCAGCTGTAGATCAGTCTTTATTTCCTTCTACAGCTGCTCACTTGTCATTTTTCCACTGCAGGACAGCCATACTTTAAAGTCACCCTGCTGTAACTCTGATTTAGTGTTAAAGTTTAGAAAGAGAACACACAAAATGAGGTTCAGTAAAACATGGTGAGGACAGGCAGGAGGTTTTAACTGAGTGACTCTGATGTTGCTATCGATAAATTATTTAAATCATTTAAAAATTAAGTCTACTTAACTAGCAAACTAACTAAGTTAATTAAGGATACGTATCCATGGTTTCATATAGATGAAGTTAATATACCTATTTCAAAGTCAAAGTCAACTTTATTGTCAATTCTGCAGCAATTACAGGACAAACAGAGAATTGAAATTACAGTTCTCTCAAACCTTGGTGCATGAAGTACAAAAATAGACCAAAGTACAATCTTCAAACTGAATAAATAAGACATGGAGATAAAGTAGACGAGGCAAATACAGTCGGTGCAAATATATATGGTTGTAGTGCAAAGAAACTGAGTTAACTTATGGTCTGGTTAAAGTGAATAAAGTGGGATAAAGTAGTAGTGTGCTTTTTGAGTTCCTGAGGGTGTTAACCTGAGGGAATCAAGAGTTCAAGTGTTGGGGGGGGTGTCAGAGTCCAGGGTGTGTGTCTGTGTGTGTGTGTGTGTGTGTGGAAGGGGGGCAGAGCAGGGAGAGAGTTCAGCATCCTGACAGCCTGGTGGACAAGCTGTCCCTCAATCTGCTGGTCCTGGCCCGCTGGCTCTGCAGTCTCCTTCCTGATGGCAGCAGGCTGAAGAAGCTGTGTGACGGGTGGGTGGGGTCCCTCGCGATACAGAGGGCTTTATAGGTGAGGCGAGAGGTGTAGATGTCTTGCAGGGAGGGGAGAGAGGCACCGACGATCTTCTCAGCTGCTCTCACGGTGCGCTGGAGGGTCTTCCTGCAGGACGTGGAGCAGGCGCCGTACCACACGGTGTCATGCTGCTGGTCAGGACGCTCTCGATGGTGCCTCTGTAGAAGGTGCTCTAGCTTTCCTCAGTTTGCAGAGGAAGTAGAGGCGCTAGTTGACTTTCTTGGCCAGTGAGGTGGTGTTGATGGTCCAGGAGAGGTCCTCTGTGACCTGCACACCCAGGAACTTGGTGCTGCTCACCCTCTCCACCGTAGCACCATTGATGGTCAGAGGTGCATGCTGGGGCGCGTTCTCCTGAAGTCCACAACAATCTCCTTTATCTTCTCCACATGTTCAGAGAGAGATTGTTGTGTTCACACCACAAGGCCAGGCGGCTCACCTCGCTCCTGTAGTCTGTTTCATCGTTGTTGCTGATGCGACCCGCCACAGTCGTGTCATGTGCGACGGTGTGCAGTCATGGTGTCAGCAGAGTGAAAAGGAGGGGGCTCAGCACACGTCCTTGAGGGGCCCCTGTGTTCACTGTGGTGATGCTGGATGTGTTCCTGCCGACCCAAACTGCCAGTGGTCTCCCGGTCAGGAAGTCCAGTAGCCAGTTGCACCTTGAGGTGTCAATTCCCAGCTGGTCCAGTTTTACAATGAGCTGTTGGGGGATGATTGTGTTGAATGCCGAACTGAAGTCTATGAACAGAATTCTAACATAAGAGTACAGGACTTCTCGCTCATAGCCAAGCCTCTGTATGACCTTCTCCAGACAAAACCTGACCTGCTGACATCCAAGCCACCGCACGGGAAGAGAAGTTGTTCCCAACAGTCCTCCAGAGCTCCAGTAGAGTGGAAAGAGGAACATCAGCAGGTCCTCAAATGTCTCATAGATGTGCTCACTAAACCCCCTAGTACTGGCATACCCAGACTTCAGCCGTCCATTCACACTCCACACAGATGCTTCTCAAAAGGGCCTTGGAGTGGTTCTTTATCAGAACCAAGATGGGAAGTTGAGAGTCATAGCATATGGGTCACGTACACTAACACCCGCAGAGAAGAACTATCACCTACACAGTGGAGAGCTTGAGTTCCTGGCACTAAAGTGGGCAATATGTGACAAAATCAGGGATTATTTATTCTATGCCCCTTATTTCACAGTGTTCACAGACAATGACCCCGTGACATATATCATATATATATATATACCACTTAACCAGGTTCGCACAAGCCTACCCCACAAGGAACAAAGCGGGCAAGACAGCTGCTGATCGGCTTTTCAATGATTTCATTCCCAGGTTTGGGTATCCCACCAAGCTTCACCATGACCAAGGTCAGGAATTTGAAAATCAGTTGTTTCGATCACTCAGAAAGTTATCAGGAGTCGGTCACTCAAGGACCTCACCATATCATCCCCAGGGCAACCCTGTTGAAAGACTAAATCCCACCTTATTACAAATGCTGCGGACCCTCGAAGAAAAGGAAAAGGAAAACTGGAAAGACTTCAGACTGGAGACAGGATCCTGATACAGAACCTCAGTGAGAGAGGTGGGCCTGGCAAACTCAGACCATACTGGGAGAAAATGACTTACATTGTGCAAGAGCAGGTGGGGGATAACCGTTTATAAAGTCAGACCAGAGACAGGAGTAGGTCCCATTCGCACCTTGCATCCGAACATGTTGTTGCAAGTGAACAACCTACCAGTAGAGCCTCCTGAGAACACAACCACTAATATGCCACAGTCGCAGAAGAGAAAACACTTTTACAAATACATACATTGAAACCATACCTACCTGATGTTTTATACTTACCTTGAAAATACCTGTAAATATAAATACACTCAAACTATTTCATACATACTTTACATTTAAAACTTACCTTACCATTCATACTTACCTTATGTCCTGTGTGTGAAATGTGTATTGTTATTGTAACTGTTTTTCTGGACTTGTTGAAGTATTCAGATCAGGTGTCAGGAGCCACTTCTTTTTGTTGGGAGGTGTGTGAAAACTAAATCGGAATTTGTTTTTTTTTTTATTTATTGTTATACATGATCTGTGTTAATACTATAAGTTGATTAGGAAATCGGAGAGTGGAACCTATGAGTCTCGCAGCATTGCCGCTGGGTCCCTAGATCAGGGGCACTTCCGTCCAGTGAGGTCAGACGGAGATCCGGAGGAGAAGAGAGCAGTTCGCGTCTCCTTTCCTAACTGGTATTTACCTGTTTTCTAGGAAAGTTCAGCAACAATCAACAATAAATCTTTTTGTTACTATGGCCTCAGCCATTTGGGACCCATGACACATGCACTCTTCAGTCTATAGCAAAGTAGTTTTATGGGATGTCAAAGGCAGACGTGTCCCTGGGGACATTTGTACCCCCCATCCAAATCCACGAGGACTTAGTCTTGTTGTTGTATACTGACAGGTCATGCATCTATTCACTAGTGTTTGTGAAATTTGTGTGATGGCTGGTGCAAATTGGTGCACATAATTTATCCCCCCCTTCTCCCAAATTTGACGGACATGGAGGAGAGAATGAGGACAAACCTGGTGACCATCGGGGTGGAGCTACAAACTAGACTCTGGCTGAGGAGCACAACCTTTACTCAAACAAAGATTCCTCTCCCTTGTTTAGCTGCAGAGTCAGCTAACATATTTCCAGAAGATCATCAGAACATTAGTGTCAGCAGGACATTTAACAATACCAAGTTGAGATGGCAGCAAAATGGCCTCTAGTAAATTAGCCACTAAAGAGTGGTGTTGAATTGGTTTATCCTCAGAAGTTAAAATGCCTCTCATCTTCCAGCAAGATGTTTGGTATGATGGTGAGCCATCAGTGTAGAGAATCATATCAGAATCAATTATTGGTGTCTGCAATAAGTCTGGCCTTGACAATGAACACATGTCAATAGCGGTGATGCAGTTATGATCATCTTCTACATCGATCAAAGGAAGGAGAGCAGCTGGATTTAAAGGAGGTGAGTCTTTTAACGTTATGTAGAGACTACAAAGAATGATTGCTGTGTGACTGGACTGACAAGCTGCTGTGATGTGAAGCAGAGGTGTTCAAGATATGCAGTGCTGCATGTGACATGCGGACTACACAGATGTCGATGAAGTTAATATACCTATCTCACACAATGTGTTAAAAAAAGTCAATTTGAGTAAATAAAGAGACATTTTTATTCATGTATTTTGCTCTAAATAAAGTTTAGAGTTCAGGAGTCTTAGTGGTCTCTGGTGGACTCTGAGTGTTTGAATCCAGCTCAGTTGCACTGTCGTGTGTCATTATCTTCCATCCACTCTCCATTTTGTCTCTGAAATATATGAAAAAGTGTGAATAAACTCTAACAAAACTCCTCATTTTCAGTAGGGGATGCTCCAAATGTTTAACAAAAAAATTAATAATAAATTAAAATGTTAACTCCAGAACTAACAAAACATTCAGTTTTAGCCAAACGTTAGAGCCCAACACTGAGTGAAGTGCTGTTTGGTGAAATGTTGCAGCACACTGAGTCCAGTGTTACCTAACAGTGAACTACCTGATGGACTCAGTGGAGGCGGTGCAGAGCTTCATCTGCATCAGACCACCAGCAACCATCAGGAGGAGCAGCGGGGCCTGGAGCTGTTTGGCACCTTTCATGGAAACCTGTTTTAGGACGTCTGCTGGTCACTTCATTCACATTTTCACTTCTTCTGCCGACAGTCTCATTTTTCAAGGCTCTTTTTAGGAGTCTGACTGTGGTTTGCTGTCGGTGGCGTCTCTCCAGGTGTTTCTTGGCCGACGTTTTTCACATACAGGTAAAAAAAACTTACGTACAAATTAATGGAACTGGATAGTTTTTATCGACTGTGGACGAAACTACACTTTTATTAGCGTCTGTTCAAGTGTGTTTGGGCTCAGTTGCGTTTTAATTACAGTTAAATAGAGCCGCTCCTCGTTAGCTGGTTTGTCTGTACTTTGTCACACACCTTAAAATGTGTAGTAAACCTTTCAAATTAAATTAATATGTCATATATGGACAGAAATAATGGACTATTTGTGACAACTTGAGTACTTCAAGTTTGTTTTTGCTACCAGGACTGGAGATGTGACTCAGCCAGGCCTGCAGGTTTTTATATTATCCAGCAGAGGGAGCTGCAGCTCAGTGTGTCCTCATGAAAACAGATTGAAAAAGATCCTTTATTTCGCTTTTTGAGCTCTAATGTGCTTATTAAACACCATAGCAACGGAGGGAATGATTACTGTGTCTTCATTTAACTAGACTCAATCAGACATAAAATAAATCGACCAGTAAAGGCTGATAAAAGATGATTAAAAATGTTTCTCTGGTAAAAAGGAGCATCAGTTTTGTACGCATGCGCTTTTCATGACGTCCTATACGGAAGTGGTACAGTTTATTATTTGTCAACATTTTCGTCCTGTGAGCGAGATTACTGTTCACTTTGGTAAGTGAGGCGCTGATTGTTGTATTTTCTGTGGCGACATTAACTTTGTTTCTGCTGCTGTGAACAGCTGATGTGTTTTTTTTAAAGAACTACAACTGTAGGCGAAGAATTCGCAGTGCATGCCGGGAAGACTTGGTCTATGAAGCGTTTATAAAGGTGTGCTTTTCAATGTTTGTGACGCCAAACACGCTGCTGTGAGGAGACTGCTGTGAGTGTTGGATGTGGTCGAGTCGTGCTGCTGTTGTGAGTTAGTTTGTGTCTCCAACCATCACAGAGGACGCTTCCTCCCAGAGTGAGCTCCCCGCCTCTGAGCTGTACAACTCATACTTACCTGGCAGGGGAGATACCATGATCAAGAAGGTGGTTCACCCAGGAGCGAGGCTCAAGCCATTGCACTCCGGCTGAGCTGACCCTCTGCGAATTCCCCAAATGTGGGAATCTCGACTGCATAATTTCTGGTAGTGGGGTGACTGCGTTCGCGCTCTCCCCTGATTTATATGTCAAATGATAAAACACAAACACTTCAGAGTTTGCAGGTGTCTGCTGATGTTGACCGTGTTTAGTTTACTTCATTTCTTCAGACATCAAAGCAACAATTAAAAGGAAATGTTGCTGCATGTTGTTATTATGATGAAAATCGACACATTATGTAGGCACAATCTGTCTTTAAATAATAAAGTATTTCATTGTTACTTCCTGTTCATTGTGTAAAGAGGATTTTCATGTTGCAGCAGGTCGAGATCACTCAAACTACTTTCTACTTGATGTTTAACACAACCAGTTTCAGTCTTAATCTGACCCTGTTGTTTTAATATTTGTCAGATAAAAGTAGTGTGGTTTAATGAGAGTGGGGCAGATTGAGACCATTCAAAACACTAAAATGACATTTGAGAGAGAGGAAACTTTTTAAAATCACATGAAACAGCCAGTTATGAAAAAAAGATCCTACTCTGATGCAGACTTTGCGCATTAAAAACTGTATTTTTCCAAGTTTTTCCAAAGCAGCCTGCAGTATTGTGTCTCCATGTGTACCGGCTGCAGTTTGACCTCATGTCCACTAGAGGCCGATCGAGATCCGTGTTTAGTTTTTGACAGTAAGTTAAAAAAAAACGAAATATTTTTTCATCCTCAGAGTCATGTTGGTGTGTTCAGACATTCAGGTGTGTTCATCGTTAAGATGAATGAAAACACACACACGTGGTTTGTTTGTGTCTCCTGTTGTAAACTGTGATTGGACTACGTGGGACCACGTGACGCGAAAGCGCCGAGCATCCACATGTGTTTTCTTCATTTCTTTACAATAACTCCCTTTTAGCGACTCTGGGACATTTTCCTCCGCGGTGGTTCTTCGTACTTTGCTCTTGTTTCCCGGACTGAGCTCCAGCTGCTCCTTCAGCCTGTGGACCCCTCAGTGAAAGCGACCGTGCGGTGGGTGACCCCCTTCGCTCCGACAGAAGTGCGCCATCGCTTCTCGGCCTTTTGGCTAAGATCAAGTGTAGTATCTGTTCTTATCAGTTTAATATCTGATACGTCCCCTACCCGGGGACCATATATTAAATTGATTTTTGGAACAGGGAGATGGAATAGGGGCTTGCTCCGTCCACTCCGCGCATCGACCTGGTATTGCAGTACCTCCAGGAACGGTGCACCCCCCTCTCACTGTCCAATGACAAACTTCAAGAAGACTTTCTTAGTTTACAACTAGTGCATGTGTTGTTCTAACGAGCAGCTGATAGTTTCACAGTCATCGTCACTCACCTGCTAAATCGCAGTTGTGTGCAACTTATTTATCTACATATTTTAACATCACACCTCACAGAAAAACTCAAACTTTTGTCTTTACACTTCAACCTGTCAATCTGTCACTAAAACATACATCAAGTCAAACGCAGAGGCCATCTTCACAGTATTATATTATATTATATTCTATCGAAAATATCACTTCTAATGCAATAAGATGAATTTTAATGTTGCTGCTGAACAAAGTCAGGCTCTGTAGAAATACTTTATTGATTTTTGTAGACAGTAAATAACAGGGCAGCTTTAAATGTTACAGGGTGGAAATATCTTCATTTAAATATGCATTTATATTTATATCTTAAATCAGTTTAGTTCCTGTATTATCAGTATATTTCTACATCCTAAACAAAGTAAAGAGCAAACGGCTCATCAGCCTCTTGCTAATGATTTCTGACATGAGACAGAAGAGCTGCTAACTTTCTGCTCGTATTGTCTCTTTATCTTATTTTTAATGATGAAAACACTGTGTCCTTTATAATATTGTCTATTTTATATTTAATGGATACTTCTGACTTGAAGTACTTGATTTGCCTCTTTTTGTTTTCGACTTACTGTGTTTATATTTTTTGCACCAAGACATCAAGACAAAGTCCTCGTATGTGAAAACCTTCTTGGCAATAAACCTGTCTGAGGCTCTGATCTTTTATCTGCTCACAGTGAACCTGCTGTGGTTTTAAATGAGCACACAAATATAATGTGCAGGTCGCTGCTGAAACTTGGGTGAAGTCAGTGTTTGCTTGTATGTGAGTGGGACTGAATGGTCCCTTTAACTTGAGGAGGAAGAATCATTTCAGGGTGTGTGTCCAGTCTGTGGACATCGACAGAGGGTAAGCTGCAGGACGGGCCTTTGTTCATGAGTTACTCTTCCATTTTAATCAACTGGAGCTCCCTTTCTACTTGTTTTCCTCCTGTTGAGGTTTATTTATGCAGCAGCACATTTTGACGTCCACTTTTTTGTTGCTTTGGTGGGCAGCTTGAGTCAGTCTGGGGGCAGTACAAAAATAGCTCCTAGTCAGCTCCTATGAATAACAGCAGAAGTGCAGTGAAAGCTTTTGGCTTTTGTAGGATGAACCGAGGCTGGCCTTGATTTAATGACAACAGTCAAGTGTTAGAAGTGATTGTGGATTGTGTTCTTGTCATTATCCTGCAGAAGGCCCAACAACACAGTTTACAAAGGCTGGCAGAGGCTCCGATCTCATTTATTTATCTCTCTGACTAAGAATAAAGCCTGGAATGACAAAGTTTACTGGAGATGTTAATGAAAGCAGCATCTCCCATAATGTGCCAATGTGCAGTTTTTTTGACCAGACAGTCACATGAACACAAGAACATACTGTCACAGAAACAAATGAAACAACTTGACTTAGATGTTGTGATGATGTTCATATTACAAATTTCAATCAAACAAAGAGGACTCGGGCTCCAATAGTAACATGCACTTTACAGGACATAAGAGTATTCACTTTATTCACTTTAACTGCACTTTTACCACTTTAACCAATTGACGTGGTACTGTCTTTAACCAGTTTAACGTGGCTCACTGCTGTGATGTGGGACTACATGGAATGTGTTTGTGTTTTATACCCAACAGTGGCACACAGTCATAGTTTTCACGTCAAGTAATTTTACAGAGCCGAGGCATCATTTTACATGTTTTCATTATCAGAAATATTTAAATGGTATTCAGTGCATTTGAAGGCACCTTTACACTGTTTACTTAGGTGTAACATGCAGTGAACCAACAAGGTCGCCGTTCTCTCTCGCTGCTTCAGGCCTTTGAATATTTTCTAACAGTGTTTAATGACATGTACATAATCTGCTCACCTCCTACCTCTCTGTCCTTCTCTGTCTCACAGCAGGTACAGCAGAACATGTCCTCTCCAGAGATCTCCTCCCTTTCCTGGGGCCACATGAAGGTGAAGGGATGCTCCTCCAGCTACAAGGACTGTAAGGTCTGGCCTGGAGGCAGTCGGGCCTGGGACTGGAGAGAGACCGGGACTGACGTGAGTGGAACCACAATCATAAAACTTTACTTTGCTTGCTTTAAAAAAACAACAGGACCAGGACCAGTACTCTGGGGTTTCCCCTCCAACAGCGATGACGGTGCTCACACATTATTTTGCTTTATCCACCTCAGCATCACCCAGGAGTTCAACCTGCTGATCTGGAGGAGGTGCTGAAGAAGGGAATAGACTTGCTGGTCATTCGGCAGAGGCATGAGTGAAGCTCTGCAGGTGAAACAGACTCACAAGAGTCCAGTTTTCATCAGATTATGGATTCATCCTTAATTTCAAATATGTATTGAGAAAACCCTCTGATGAGGCAAACTGCAAAGTCACATTAGACTTAGAAGATATTACTATCAGATATTTGATTTCAAATGAGGTATGACAATAGTCAAGGCCACAGTTTAAGCCTGTGAGCCTTTTTAAAGTGATTCAGTGAAGGACGACTACAAAATGAGTCTGAAACGCTTCCTGTGGAGACACTGAGTCTGTTTGTGCTGTTTTTTCTTCTCCCAGGTTCCCTCCACCACGCTGGACTTTGTGAGGCAGAAAGGTGTCGACGTCAAAGTCTTGCAGACGGAGAAGGCCGTTGCTGAATACAATAAACTGGCTGGCCAGGGCGCCAAGGTGGGTGGAGTCTTTCACTCCACTTGCTGATGATTTCACATTTGCCTTGCTGTACCAATGATTTAAACTTCTGAGAGTCTAATTTGAAGTGGGCAAGCTGCCCTGTAGAAGAGCACTGACAACCTTAGAGAGAGAATAGAAATCTGTATAAATCTCTAAATCAGTGAGCTCTTAGAGACCTCAGAAGGCCAGTGGTGGAGTGACGTAGGGCATGAGTAGTGGGTACTAGTGGAAAGTTGGTTTATTCGAATGTTTATTCAAATGCACTTTCACAGGATGAAAAGATCAAATCTGTCTAAACAGGAAGGAATTCTGTTTGTTTAAAGGCTCCTTTTAGACATTATTTAAGATGTAATACATTTAATTTTAGAAGCCAGCTTGTGTGTTGTGAAAGTTCAATGACCACTTTTCAGCAGTCAGGTGAAAAATACAGGTAACATGGTGGTAAAAGGTGAAGAATGAATGGTACATATTTATGTCTCTGCATCAACATATATACTGTGGCCAGCCGTTATGTTTTCACATTGTCTCTCCCACTCTCAAGAATGTGGTGTCTCTGGAACGCCTGAGGGAAATTCTTTAATTTTGGCACAAACGTCCATTTGATCTCAAGTATGAACTGGCAAGAATTCTGTTGTCAAAGGTCACTGCTGTCTCACAAATAAGGATTGTTAGCTAACGATCACCCACTACAGTTAAAGTTACATTTCCTCTTTCCTTTCCTACTCTACATTTAACTCCTGAAAAGACGTCTGCAGGTGCCTCTGCAACAACTTCACGTTGACTGACAGCTGTCAATTATGATGTTTTTTCAAACATAAAATAATAATATAATAAATAAAATCAAACTTATCAGAAAAAGACTTCAACAAGCATCAGTGTAATAAAACTATGTAAAATGACATTTTTGGGAAAAAATTATTTGATATGTACTTTTCGTTTGTCCATGTCCCATCTGCTAAGATGGAAGAGTGGGACATATGACCTGTACTGGAGTCAGTACAGGGGCGATCCAGATGTTTGGCTTCACTTGTAGAGAGCCGTCATGTCGTCCATCTTTATATACAGTCTTTGGTTTCTACTATTGTAAACTATTTAAAGATAATGGAAGTTAATGGCTCTGTTTATTTTACTTATGGCACATGACAAATATGTTTCAAATTAGGCAATGAGTTACACATTGAGAAAAAATTATATTTATACATCTGGTAGTCCAATCTGTCTCTGGATGACAACCAGGCCAGGGGGCTTCCTCTTCCTCAGCAGTCCATCACAAGCTCATTAGTTTTTTTCTAATATTGATCTTCAGGTGATTGTCATTGCTCCATGAAGCTCTCTATCAGTCCTCTGTTCTCTTCTGTAAAGATAGTCTGTTAGTGAAAACAGCATGTTTCTGAAAATTGACTGGAATCATACATGTCTGAATAGTGATAACTAACACTGCAGCAATGACATTACATTTACATTGTAAAATGTGTTAACAGACAGCTTTATAAATGTTAAAAGTTATACAGTCACATTTCTGAATTAAACATTCAGCATCCAGACTGCACTTGCTGGGGGAAAAAAAGAACCAAAGAAAAAGACAGATTTCTTGTATCTAGGTGCTGACTGTATCTCTGATAGCTGTTCACATATACATGTTGTTAATGCTCCTTTTCCTGTACATCTGCATCTCTCTCTGTCTCACACACATATGCACACACCTTTTCTGCTCAGAGTGTAAAGTGGAGCCTCGTGGTCTGATAGCTCGCAGGGTGACGGAGGTGGCTCAGTCTACGCTGGACATGGTCACCACAGCTGTGGACTACCCTCTCTGTGAGTGCAGCTGCATTTTACCATAACAGTCTTTCAGTGCACTGCATCTGCATGCATATTATCTCTGGGTCAAATGCTTTTTGACTGATCAGATAATAGTTGAACTTGATTCTAATTACCAACTTTAAAAATAAAACATAAGGTTTTATTTGTTTTTCTGTGAGATAAACTTAAGTAGGCGTGAAATGCAACATTGTTGAGAGGAGAAAATCCTCCCAAATACACATAGTTTCCTGTTACTTAGGATTAAACACACCAGTATCAGCCATGTTGCAACAAACCAACATTTGTGCTGATAACAATAAATAGTTGACTATTAATTCTGTCAAATGAGGTGGACACACTGAACCAGTGGGCCACTTTGACTTTATGGCTCACATGCAAGTAATGTATGGCATAAATAAACATCAAACAGTCCAGTTATCAGCCATCTGAGATATTTAATGGCTGTTTGGAGATTCACACCATAAACATTAATGAAGTCTGCAAAGTTATTTACACCAGCTCCAGTGTGTCTAATATTATTTCACAGAATGTTCTGTTCAGATGTGGATATTTATGCTCTCATAAAGACTAAACACAACCACTGCAGAAAATCTTGAATCGAACGTTCACTGTCATGTCCTCTCTCCTCAGGTTTTGTGAAAGATGTGGCTCGCCCAGACTACTGGGTTCCAGACCAGGACATCACCCAGTGCCACCAGTGCTCTAAAACCTTCACTGCAGTGATGTCCAAACACCACTGCAGGGCCTGTGGTCAGGGCGTGTGCGGTCCCTGCTCCACACATATCAGGCCCGTGCCCTCCAGAGGCTGGGACCACCCAGTCAGAGTGTGTGACAGCTGCCACGCCCGCACTGATAGCCTGTGAGCTTTTTTTAAGCAGGAGAACTTTTTAAAGTGCATTCAGTCTTCCTCAGATGATCCATAAAAACACTGTGAATCCTGGCACTGCTGCTCCAAGACAACAAGGAGGATTGACAGTACAGCACAAAATGGCAGGACTGGAGTCAGCCTTGGTTTTGGGTAAAGAGACAGGCTGTTTTAAAGTCTAGTGGCCACCACCAGTACCAGAACTGTTGTTTTATCAGTGCTGACCTTAGGATCAGCTTTCCATCTCATCTGCCTTCCTTAACCAACTGATTCTACATAAGGTAAAACTCAACATAGGTCACATTACTTTGGCCCCACTGGATCACTCAAACTGCTATAAAACCAGTTGGATAAGTGGAAAGCTGGACATGTGATTTTAATTGACGTTTTAAAATGAACATAAAACTGCTCTCAGTTCTCTTAATAACAGCAGAGCTTTTAACTCTTAACTGCACTCAAGTGTAATCATTTGTTTTTGCACATCCCCGCAGCATGCTACCCATTCTCAATTTGAGCTGGCTAAAAATGTCAGGGGAGCAAGTAAAAGGGATGCATGGAGAGATTTTAAAGTTTGAGGGATATTTGACCTCTGATTCAGAGGGTATCCATCCATCTCAACATCTTGCATTGTCTCTGCAAAGTCCTCAGAAAAGTGGAGACTGTATGAAGTGATCTGTATTCTACTCACCATCTTCCTCTGACCATCTCTCTCTCGGGTATAAAAGTTATGGACAGAGGTGAATAACACAAAGCCGTTCAGACTTTTGGGGGAAAAAAGTCACTTTGTGTGTGCCTGTTGTACTCTAAGTGGAGCTGCAGCAGTCTGTGCCTTCAAGGGAATCTCGATTCCCATTTCTACAGCCCCTAAGCTTTGCTTTGGGGGATTCCTTTATATGTGCAAGGGGTAATGAGATTATCAGTGCCTAATTACAGAGCAATGTAATTTACAGCCTCTATCAGATGTATCTACAATATGGTGAAATGGATATAAATCTGTAGCACGACACATTATAGACATTCCAATGTTTGGAAATACCTGTGTACTGATGTCGATGTACCTTTCTGAGGTTGTTATGAAAGATGAGCCACTGCTTGAGAACGCTCTCTTAAAATAAGAAACACCCCTCACTAGACTGGAGAATTCAGGTGTTCTGATATTTGAAAGTCACTTGATTGAAAATTACACGCAGAACGCACTGGATGCATTAATGCTGTTTTTTTTTTCTCTGTTTAGAAATAATCAGTTGAATTTCAACAATGTTTTCCAGTGAAATCTAGCAATTGACAATCTCACTGTTTCTTTCCTTCCATAAATCAGGCTCATCTAAATAAAGACAGAAAAGGAAGATTTTGTGTCTTCTGTCACTTGCTGCCTTTCTCTCCCTCTAATCTCTCCATAATACCCACTCATGCTTTATTTGCATGAATGGGTATTAAACATTGTTGCAAAAGTAACTCGATGAGAACACCAGTCACAAGACAGAGTGATAATACAGGGTAATAAAACAAGAAGAACATAATGTGAATCAAATAATGATTAATCTGCTAAAGAATCATAAACAGTATCTGATTGTGAGGCTGAAATCTACAGATATTTTTCTGGCTTTCCACCCTGCAGGACACAGACTCGCTCGTCACAGCTTATTTGGTAGAATTTTGATCATTTTTAGCCCATGGGGGGGGAAATAAACTTCTCTGACATGTTTATATGAACAGTCTTGTTGTGACCTAAACAACAATACCTCTGTCTTGCTTTTCTTTAAACTGATTAACGTCAGGGAGTTACTTAGCTAATTCTATACAGACTTTTGTAATACTGTGCTGTAATAAGCTGTTTTGTTTAATCCTATTGTTTCAGTACTCGTCATAAAACCCTTTATCAGCAGTGTCTGTTTCTTGTGAGATGTGCGGCTGTTGGATGGTACAGATGGTGTTTGTGCTCGTTCTATTGTTTGAGAAAAAAGCTCCATATTGGTAATGAGCTCAACATCTCTCTTTGCCGTTTGTATTAGCAGTAAATATGAGATTAAAATGTTTTTATCCAGATTCTGCTGCACAATATTGATGTTTTCTATATGTTTTCTCTCTTCTGCCCCCCTGTGCTCTGTATGTGTCACATAACAAGAATCAAATTATCTTTGTTTTTTTAAGTACAGTCACTTCCATCTGCTCTTCATTTATTGATCCTCCTCAGTAATTCTCAAACAATGTAAGATTTTGCTGCAGTCCTTGTTCTTTTTCTTTCTTGGTCCCCCAGAGTGAGCTTATGTGATGTTGAGGTCAGACTGCATGTTTGCCTCACACCTGTTTGTTGTTTACCTTTTGCTGTTTTTCTTTGTATTTGTCTCCCTTGGAGGACACATGAGATTGGCCTCCAGCTCAGAGTCACACATAATGCTGCTCTTTACAGTACAGAAGGTGACACATGTGCATACAGATGTATTTCCACATTGTTTATTTCTCTTTCTCTCTTACAATCAGCACTTTGAGGTCATCTGAAGGTCATGGTCACTCTTGCCAAATGCTCTAATGGATTGCCGACTAACAAACATGAAGTTGCGCTCATTTCCTTCACAAACCAAATATTCAAGCCCAAATTGACTTTAGCCTCTCAGTCACAGACTGCACATGGTGTCAGTGTGGAAAACAGAGCAATATCTGGATATACAGTCAAGCCCGACATTATTCATACCCCTAGCAAATTTTGACTTAGTTACTTTTATTCAACCAGCACGTTTGTTGTTTTTTTAAACCAGAAGTGACACAGGCTTCTCCCAAAAGATAGAATAAGACAATGTACAAGAGCCATCGTTGTGGAAAAATGCAATTATTTCTCAGCTTTTATTATACATTTGAATAAAAAGTGGCATGTCCAAAATTAATTCATACCCTTCTCAATAATCAATAGAAAAGCCTTTATTGGCTATTACAATCAAATGCTTCCTATAATTGCTGACCAGCTTTTTGCATGTCTTCACTGGTATTTTTGCCAATTCATCTTTTGCAATGAGCTCCTAACTCTTTCAGGTTGGAGGATCTCCTTTGCCATCACCCTGACCTTTAGCTCCCTCCACATATTCTCAATTGGAATTCAAGTCAGTACTCTAGCTAGGCCACTCCAAAACGTTAATGTTTTTGTCCTGCTAACCATTTCTTCACCACTTTTGCTGTGTGTTTTGGGTCGTTGTCGTGCTGAAATGTCCAGTGGTGCCTCAAAGCCAAGTTTCTCTGCAGACTGCCTGATGTTGTTGTTCTTGATGTATTCCTCTTTTTTCATGGTGCCGTTTAAATGTGATTCAAGGTTCCCTGGTCCATTGGCTGAAAAACACCCCCAAAGCATTAGGTTCCCACCACCATGTTTGACAGTGGGGATGGTGTTCTTAGGGTTGAAGGCTTCTCCTTTTTTACACCAAATGAAGGCTACATCATTGTGGCCAAACAACTCAATTTTTGTTTCATCTGCCCATAAAACAGAAGACCAGAAGTCTTCTTCTTTGTCCAGATGAGCATTTGCAAAGGCCAAGCAGGCTTTTGTGTGCCTTATCTGGAGAAGTGGCATGTCCTCCTTGGTCTGCGTCCGTGGAACCCAGCAGTGTGTAGTGTCCGTTGGACTGTCTGCCTTGAGACGTTGCCACCAGCAGGGCCCAGATTCTCCAGGATGGCCTTGGTTGTGATCCTTGGAATCTTTTTCACCTCTCTCACTGTCCTCCTGACCAGCAGAGGTGTCACTTTCAGCTTCCAGCCACGTCCTCTGAGATTTTCCACAGTGCAGAACGTCTTGTATTTTTTAATAATACTTTGCACTGTAGCCATTAGAACTTGAAAACATTTAGATATGGTCTTATAGTCCTTTCCTGACTTGTAAGCAGCCACAGATCCTCAGTGAGCTCCTTTGTCTTAGCCATGACTGTCCACAAACCAACTGCAGAGAGCTGCTGTTTTTCACCTGTTGAGTTGATTAAAATAGCTGTTTCCCAATGAATCAGGGTAATTAGGATGCTTTAGAACAACTTGGACTAATTGAAATGGTTAGAACCTTGGACTTTCCCACAGACTGTGACAGCTTGCAATGGATATGAATAATTTTAGACATGCCACTTTTTGTTCAAATGTAAATAAAAGCTGAGAAATAATTTTTTCCACAATGATGCCTCTGTCATTTCCGGTCAAAAAAAAAACTTGCTGGTTGAATAAAAGTAACTTTAAGTCAAAATTTGCCAGGGGTATGAATACTTTCAGGCTTGACTGTAGACTGGAGACAAAGAGTTTATCATGTAGCACACACCAGTAAATAACTTTTAAATGAAGGATGTCATATAATAAGCTCGAGGTAAATAAGCTTAAAACTACACTGTTCTCAGTTTATTTCCTTTTTTATTGGTTGTTGCCTGTGAGCTGATCACCAGCTGTAGATCAGTCTTTATTTTCTTCTACAGCTGCTCACTTGTCATTTTTCCACTGCAGGACAGCCACACTTTAAAGTCACCCTGCTGTAACTCTGATTTAGTGTTAAAGTTTAGAAAGAGAACACACAAAATGAGGTTCAGTAAAACATGGTGAGGACAGGCAGGAGGTTTTAACTGAGCGACTCTGATGTTGCTATCGATAAATTATTTAAATCATTTAAAAATTAAGTCTACTTAACTAACGAACTAATTAAGTTAATTAAGGATACGTATCCATGGTTTCATATAGATGAAGTTAATATACCTATTTCAAAGTCAAGTCAAAGTCAACTTTATTGTCAATTCTGCAGCAATGTACAGGACAAACAGAGAATTGAAATTACAGTTCTCTCAAACCTTGGTGCATGAAGTACAAAAATAGACCAAAGTACAATCTTCAAACTGAATAAATAAGACATGGAGATAAATAGACGAGGCAAATACAGTCAGTGCAAATATATATGGTTGTAGTGCAAAGAAACTGAGTTAACTTATGGTCTGGTTAAAGTGAATAAAGTGGGATAAAGTAGTAGTGTGCTTTTTGAGTTCCTGAGGGTGTTAACCTGAGGGTATCAAGAGTTCAAGTGTTGGGGGGGTGTCAGAGTCCAGGGTGTGTGTCTGTGTGTGTGTGTGTGTGTGTGTGGAAGGGGGGCAGAGCAGGGAGAGAGTTCAGCATCCTGACAGCCTGGTGGACAAGCTGTCCCTCAATCTGCTGGTCCTGGCCCGCTGGCTCTGCAGTCTCCTTCCTGATGGCAGCAGGCTGAAGAAGCTGTGTGACGGGTGGGTGGGGTCCCTCGCGATACAGAGGGCTTTATAGGTGAGGCGAGAGGTGTAGAGTAAGATGTCTTGCAGGGAGGGGAGAGAGGCACCGACGATCTCTCTCAGCTGCTGCTCTCACGGTGCGCTGGAGGGTCTTCCTGCAGGACGTGGAGCAGGCGCCTGTACCACACGGTCATGCTGCTGGTCAGGACGCTCTCAATGGTGCCTCTGTAGAAGGTGCTCTAGCTTTCCTCAGTTTGCAGAGGAAGTAGAGGCGCTAGTTGGACTTTCTTGGCCAGTGAGGTGGTGTTGATGGTCCAGGAGAGGTCCTCTGTGACCTGCACACCCAGGAACTTGGTGCTGCTCACCCTCTCCACCGTAGCACCATTGATGGTCAGAGGTGCATGCTGGGCTGGCTGGGCGCGTTCTCCTGAAGTCCACAACAATCTCCTTTATCGTCTTCTCCACGTTCAGAGAGAGATTGTTGTGTTCACACCACAAGGCCAGGCGGCTCACCTCGCTCCTGTAGTCTGTTTCATCGTTGTTGCTGATGCGACCCGCCATACAGTCGTGTCATGTGCGACCAGGTGTGCAGTCGTGGGTCAGCAGAGTGAAAAGGAGGGGGCTCAGCACACGTCCTTGAGGGGTCCCTGTGTTCACTGTGGTGATGCTGGATGCTGGATGTGTTCCTGCCGACCCAAACTGCCATGTGGTCTTCCCGGTCAGGAAGTCCAGCAGCCAGTTGCACCATTGAGGTGTGTCAATTCCCAGCTGGTCCAGTTTTCACAATGAGCTGTTGGGGATGATTGTGTTGAATGCCGAACTGAAGTCTATGAACAGAATTCTAACATAAGAGTCTTTTGTGTCCAGATGTGTGAGGGCTGTGTGGAGGGAAGTGGAGATGGCATCGTCGGTCGAGCGGTTGGACCCATATGCAAACTGGAAGGGGTCCAGGGAGGGTGGGAGGACAGACTTCTTCGGGACAGGGATGATGGTGGTGGTTTTGAGGCACGTGGGGACGACAGCCTGGCTCAGCGAGATGTTGAAGATGTCCGTGAAGACATCCGTGAGCTCCCCTCCTCAGCACACGACCAGGTCTGTTGTCAGGACCAGAAGCTTTGCGAGCGTTGATCCTGCTGAGTGTCCTCCTCACACTGTCCAGGGACAGCGTCAATACCTGTTCGCCAGGAGGGGGTGGAGACTTCTGTGCAGGTGTGCTGTTGTGTGCCTCAAAACGGGCGTGAAGCACCTCTCAAGCTCCATCAGGTTGGATGGGAAGCGTCGGTGCACAGCCATTTTCAGATCTCTCCAGAGATGTTCAATCAGATTCAAGTCTGGGCTCTGGCTGGGCCACTCAAGGACATTCACAGAGTTGTCCTGAAGCCACTCCTTTGTTATCTTGGCTGTGTGCTTAGGGTCGTTGTCCTGCTGAAAGATGAACCATCACCCCAGTCTGAGGTCAAGAGCGCTCTGGAGCAGGTTTTCATCCAGGATGTCTCTGTACATTGCTGCATTCATCTTTCCCTCTATCCTGACTAGTTTCCCAGTTCCTGCCACTGAAAAACATCCCCACAGCATGATGCTGCCACCACCATGCTTCACTGTAGGGATGTATTGGCCTGGTGATGAGCGGTGCCTGGTTTCCTCCAAACATGTCGCCGTTTATAAAGTCAGACCAGGCATTATTCGCACGCCAAATGTTGTTGAGTGAACAACCTCAAGCCTCCTGAGAACACAACCACTTGCCACAGTCGCAGAAGAGAAAACACTTTTCTCATCAGAAACCATACCAGAGTTTTATAACCTTTCTGAAAATATAAATACACTCAAACTATTTCATACATACTTTACATTTAAAACTTACCTTACCATTCATTTCTCTGTGTGTGAAATGTGTATTGTTATGGTCTGAGAGTCCTTCTTTTTGTTGGGAGGTGGTGAAAACTAAATCGGAATTTGTTTTTTTTTTTATTTATTGTTATTTTGGCAAACTATAAGTTGATTAGGAAATCCAGGTGAACCTATGGCTGCCATGTGCCTTTTACTCAGGAGTGGCTTCCGTCTGGCCACTCTACCATACAGGCCTGATTGGTAGATTGCTGCAGAGATGGTTGTCCTTCTGGAAGGTTCTCCTCTCTCTACAGAGGTACGCTGGAGCTCTGACAGAGTGACCATCGGGTTCTTGGTCACCTCCCTGACTAAGGCCCTTTTCCCCCGATTCGTTCAGTTTAGACGGCCGGCCAGCTCTAGGAAGAGTCCTGGTGTTTCTGAACTTCTTTACATTTATTGATGATGGAGGCTACTGTGCTCATTGGGACCTTCAAAGTAGCAGAAATTTTTCTGTACCCTTCCCCAGATTTGTGCCTCGAGACAATCCTTGTCTCTGAGGTCTACCGACATGGCCTCTAGTTCCTAAAGAGTGGTGTTGAATTGGTTTTTGACTTCATGCTTGGTTTGTGATCTGACATGCATTGTTAACTGTGGGACCTTATATAGACAGGTGTGTGCCTTTCCAAATCATGTCCAATCAACTGAATTTATGACAGGTGGTTAATATACCTATCTCACACTGTTAAAAAATAGCTGAAGCAACATCTCAAGGATGATCAGTGGAAACAGGATGCACCTGAATTTAATCTAACAAAACATTTTTTGGAATAAACTCTAACAAAACTCCTCAATAAGGCTGTAACATAACAAAATGTGTAAAAAGTGAAGCGTTGTGAATATTTTCTGGATGCAGAGCTTCATCTGCATCAGACCACCAGCAACCATCAGGAGGAGCAGCGGGGCCTGGAGCTGTTTGGCACCTTCATGGAAACCTGTTTTAGGACGTCTGCTGGTCACTTCATTCACATTTTCACTTCTTCCGACTTCTGCCGACAGTCTCATTTTTCAAGGCTCTTTTTAGGAGTCTGACCTGTGGTTTGCTGTCGGTGGCGTCTCTCCAGGTGTTTCTTGGCCAACGTTTTACACAGACAGGTAAAAAAAACTTCAAATTCACGGAACTGGATAGTTTTTATCAACTGTGGACTGTGGAAACTACACTTTTATTAGCGTCTGCGTCTGTTTTAATTCAGTTAAATAAGCCGCTCCTCGTTAGCTGGTTTGTCTGTGTCACACACCTTTTGGACTCAAATTAAATTAATAGTTGAGTTTAATTACAGTTAAATAATTATCAGCCAGGCCCAGTTTTTATATTAGGCAGGGGGAGCTGCAGCTCAGTGTGTCCTCATGAAAACAGATTGAAAAAGATCCTTTATTTCGCTGTTTGAGCTTCTAATGTGCTTATTAAACACCATAGCAACGGAGGGAATGATTACTGTGTCTTCATTTAACTAGACTCAATCAGACATAAAATAAATCGACCAGTAAAGGCTGATAAAAGATGATTAAAAATGTTTCTCTGGTAAAAAGGAGCATCAGTTTTGTACGCATGCGCTTTTCATGACGTCCTATACGGAAGTGGTACAGTTTATTATGTAATGTTTGTCAACATTTTCGTCCTGTGATCGAGATTACTGTTCACTTTGGTAAGTGAGGCGCTGATTGTTGTATTTTCTGTGGCGACATTAACTTTGTTTCTGCTGCTGTGAACAGCTGATGTGTTTTTTTAAAGAACTACAACTGTAGGCGAAGAATTCGCAGTGCATGCCGGGAAGACTTGGTCTATGAAGCGTTTATAAATGTGTGCTTTTCAATGTTTGTGACGCCAAACACGCTGCTGTGAGGAGACTGCTGTGAGTGTTGGATGTGGTCGAGTCGTGCTGCTGTTGTGAGTTAGTTTGTGTCTCCAACCATCACAGAGGACGCTTCCTCCCAGAGTGAGCTCCCCGCCTCTGAGCTGTACAACTCATACTTACCTGGCAGGGGAGATACCATGATCAAGAAGGTGGTTCACCCAGGAGCGAGGCTCAACCATTGCACTCCGGTTGTGCTGACCCCTGCGAATTCCCCAAATGTGGGAATCTCGACTGCATAATTTCTGGTAGTGGGGGACTGCGTTCGCGCTCTCCCCTGATTTATATGTCAAATGATAAAACAAAAACCTGGAATAAAATACAAAATTTAGTGACCATTTTTAGTCTTTAGTTTTCTTATTTTGTTTGTTATGTTTATTCATCTGCATCTTAAAATAGAAACAGAGGCTGTACAAAAAAGTAATCAATAAACATCCAGAATATTTACAGTAAAACAACACATTATGTAGGCAGAAGACTTTGGTTTTATATCTTTAAATATTAAAGTATTAAAGGTTTACTTCCTGTTAATTAACCTGTTAATCTGCCACTGTTTTTGACATTTGTCAGATAAAAGTAGTGTAGTGTAGTGAGACTGGGGCAAATGTCAAATGACATTTGAGAGAGAATAAACTTTTTCATGAGATGAAACCATCAGTTATGAAAAAAGATCCCACTCTGATGCTGACATTGCACCCTGCACTATTTAAATCAGCAATCACTGGTAATGAAATTCTTCAATCTCAGGCTCCCTAAACAAAATTTTAAGAAGAATAGAAAAACTCAACAAAAGATTAAGAAAAA
>CM041552.1:23974501-24105486 GCA_023238725.1 Scortum barcoo
GAAGAGTACAGAGGACTGATAGAGAGCTTCATGGTGCAACGGCAATCACCTGAAGATCATTATCAGAAAAAAATGATGAGCTTGTGATGAACTACTAGAGGAACAGGAGGCCCCCTGGCCTGGTTGTCATCCAGGGACAGGAAGTGAAGATGGTGGACAAAACAATAATACATAAATAAAAGTGTTATTTGTAATGATCAATAATTAAAATAAACATTATCTTTTATCAATACAACGGTAGAAACAAATGGAAGAGATGTGTAGACTGGAAGGTTACATTTACCAACATATTTCCAGCACTACAAAGAATCAACAAGAAAAGAAACACAAGTGTTCCTGTAGCAGCATCCTTGTAGTAAATGAACACAGCACTGGATAACATAAATGTCTGCATAAACATGTTTTATGAAAAGGCATCCAGTTTGACTGAAGCAAGAAATAGCAGAAGAACTAGCTCCAACTCCTGTTGCATGTAAGGGAGTGTTGGTGTTTTCTGAGTCTTGTAAAGACAAAGCTAAGAAAAGAAGGAACATATTAAGTACAGCTTGGTCTGCAGGGTTTTACATATCCAGTGATTATTGTTTCTGCATAATTGTTCAAGATAGAAATGCAATGCATCCATTAATAAATTAAATTCCCAACCCCAATGTCACAGTGAAGTAGACCTTTGGCCTTTTAGGTAAAAAAAAGTCAGAACTACATAATTTTATCCTATTAGAGATTTGTGTGAAATTTTTCTTTAGGCCACAGTGACTTTGAAATTTCATCACTGACAAATTCAATTCAATTTTTTCAGCTCTAATTTACAGATTTATATAGGTTTCTACTCTCTCTGTAAGGTTGTCAGTGCTCTTCTATAGGGCAGCTTGCCCACTTCAAATTAGACTCTCAGAAGTTTAAATCATTGGTGCAGCAAGGCAAATGTGAAATCATCAACAGGTGGAGTGAAAGGCTCCTCCCACCATCGCACCCTGGCCAGCCAGTTTGTTGTTACCAACACATTTTGGAGTCAGCACTGTGTAAGTGATATTAAACGTGCCACAGGGCAACAGTCACTGACCTCAGCTTTAAAGTAGTGGTAAGTATATAAAACTGCTTGTGTGAATCATGACTTGATATGGGTTAAAATCTGTAATTAGAAAGCAGTCACCCTTGGATTGAAGACCTTAAGAAAACCCTTTGAACAGCCACATGTTCAAGACAAGGATGTTCCATGGCTGCTGGCCAAACCATCAGGAGGCCACACGTTGGTCTGTCTTTGTGTTTCTGGGCCCTTTCAACTGGCAGCAGACTGTATTGGCAGATCCTGAACACCCGAGAGATTGTATATAAACTATAATCTGGTCTACGAACACCTTTGGACCTTGGGATAAGTTGGACAATATGGCAGAGGAGAAAGAGAAACTTCTGGGCTGCGATACCTCACCCTAACACAGCTTAATAATAGAGAAAAGATAGACGTAGACCGAAGGAAAAGGACACAAAACTTGGATTTTAATTGGTCACATGCAGCTCATGTCAGCTCCAATGACTTTATTCATCTGAAGACTTTAAAGCTCCGGGGTTCAACAATAAATTGTTGTCTTGGATTCCAACGGCTCAGTAAGAGTTATTATGATTAATATGTTAAGTTTGGCTGTAAATGCTATGGTATAATATTAATCAGTCATGTGGATATTGAATGATCATGTTTCTGACATATCTCCCATAAAAAAAAACAAAACAAATAATTGTACATTAGGAAAGAAACCACTGGACTGTGGCTCATTTGATCTTTATTTGACACAGGTCAAATAAAGGTATGAAACAGATCTTTTACATTTTACAATAACAAAACATTCAGTTTTAGCCAAACGTTAGAGCCCAACACTGAGTGAAGTGCTGTTTGGTGAAATGTTGCAGCACACTGAGTCCAGTGTTACCTAACAGTGAACTACCTGATGGACTCAGTGGAGGCGGTGCAGAGCTTCATCTGCATCAGACCACCAGCAACCATCAGGAGGAGCAGCGGGGCCTGGAGCTGTTTGGCACTTTCATGGAAACCTGTTTTAGGACGTCTGCTGGTCACTTCATTCACATTTTCACTTCTTCTGCCGACAGTCTCATTTTTCAAGGCTCTTTTTAGGAGTCTGACTGTGGTTTGCTGTCGGTGGCGTCTCTCCAGGTGTTTCTTGGCCGACGTTTTTCACATACAGGTAAAAAAAACTTACGTACAAATTAATGGAACTGGATAGTTTTTATCGACTGTGGACTGTGGAAACTACACTTTTATTAGCGTCTGTTCAAGTGTGTTTGGGCTCAGTTGCGTTTTAATTACAGTTAAATAGAGCCGCTCCTCGTTAGCTGGTTTGTCTGTACTTTGTCACACACCTTAAAATGTGTAGTAAACCTTTCAAATTAAATTAATATGTCATATATGGACAGAAATAATGGACTATTTGTGACAACTTGAGTACTTCAAGTTTGTTTTTGCTACCAGGACTGGAGATGTGACTCAGCCAGGCCTGCAGGTTTTTATATTATCCAGCAGAGGGAGCTGCAGCTCAGTGTGTCCTCATGAAAACAGATTGAAAAAGATCCTTTATTTCGCTGTTTGAGCTCTAATGTGCTTATTAAACACCATAGCAACGGAGGGAATGATTACTGTGTCTTCATTTAACTAGACTCAATCAGACATAAAATAAATCGACCAGTAAAGGCTGATAAAAGATGATTAAAAATGTTTCTCTGGTAAAAAGGAGCATCAGTTTTGTACGCATGCGCTTTTCATGACGTCCTATACGGAAGTGGTACAGTTTATTATTTGTCAACATTTTCGTCCTGTGAGCGAGATTACTGTTCACTTTGGTAAGTGAGGCGCTGATTGTTGTATTTTCTGTGGCGACATTAACTTTGTTTCTGCTGCTGTGAACAGCTGATGTGTTTTTTTAAAGAACTACAACTGTAGGCGAAGAATTCGCAGTGCATGCCGGGAAGACTTGGTCTATGAAGCGTTTTATAAAGGTGTGCTTTTCAATGTTTGTGACGCCAAACACGCTGCTGTGAGGAGACTGCTGTGAGTGTTGGATGTGGTCGAGTCGTGCTGCTGTTGTGAGTTAGTTTGTGTCTCCAACCATCACAGAGGACGCTTCCTCCCAGAGTGAGCTCCCCGCCTCTGAGCTGTACAACTCATACTTACCTGGCAGGGGAGATACCATGATCAAGAAGGTGGTTCACCCAGAGCGAGGCTCAACCATTGCACTCCGGTTGTGCTGACCCCTGCGAATTCCCCAAATGTGGGAATCTCGACTGCATAATTTCTGGTAGTGGGGGACTGCGTTCGCGCTCTCCCCTGATTTATATGTCAAATGATAAAACACAAACACTTCAGAGTTTGCAGGTGTCTGCTGATGTTGACCGTGTTTAGTTTACTTCATTTCTTCAGACATCAAAGCAACAATTAAAAAGGAAATGTTGCTGCATGTTGTTATTATGATGAAAATCGACACATTATGTAGGCACAATCTGTCTTTAAATAATAAATGTATTTCATTGTTACTTCCTGTTCATTGTGTAAAGAGGATTTTCATGTTGCAGCAGGTCGAGATCACTCAAACTACTTTCTACTTGATGTTTAACACAACCAGTTTCAGTCTTAATCTGACCCTGTTGTTTTAATATTTGTCAGATAAAAGTAGTGTGGTTTAATGAGAGTGGGGCAGATTGAGACCATTCAAAACACTAAAATGACATTTGAGAGAGAGGAAACTTTTTAAAATCACATGAAACAGCCAGTTATGAAAAAAAGATCCTACTCTGATGCAGACTTTGCGCATTAAAAACTGTATTTTTCCAAGTTTTTCCAAAGCAGCCTGCAGTATTGTGTCTCCATGTGTACCGGCTGCAGTTTGACCTCATGTCCACTAGAGGCCGATCGAGATCCGTGTTTAGTTTTTGACAGTAAGTTAAAAAAAAACGAAATATTTTTTCATCCTCAGAGTCATGTTGGTGTGTTCAGACATTCAGGTGTGTTCATCGTTAAGATGAATGAAAACACACACACGTGGTTTGTTTGTGTCTCCTGTTGTAAACTGTGATTGGACTACGTGGGACCACGTGACGCGAAAGCGCCGAGCATCCACATGTGTTTTCTTCATTTCTTTACAATAACTCCCTTTTAGCGACTCTGGGACATTTTCCTCCGCGGTGGTTCTTCGTACTTTGCTCTTGTTTCCCGGACTGAGCTCCAGCTGCTCCTTCAGCCTGTGGACCCCTCAGTGAAAGCGACCGTGCGGTGGGTGACCCCCTTCGCTCCGACAGAAGTGCGCCATCGCTTCTCGGCCTTTTGGCTAAGATCAAGTGTAGTATCTGTTCTTATCAGTTTAATATCTGATACGTCCCCTACCCGGGGACCATATATTAAATTGATTTTTGGAACAGGGAGATGGAATAGGGGCTTGCTCCGTCCACTCCGCGCATCGACCTGGTATTGCAGTACCTCCAGGAACGGTGCACCCCCCTCTCACTGTCCAATGACAAACTTCAAGAAGACTTTCTTAGTTTACAACTAGTGCCATGTGTTGTTCTAACGAGCAGCTGATAGTTTCACAGTCATCGTCACTCACCTGCTAAATCGCAGTTGTGTGCAACTTATTTATCTACATATTTTAACATCACACCTCACAGAAAAACTCAAAACTTTTGTCTTTACACTTCAACCTGTCACATCTGTCACTAAAACATCACATCAAGTCATAACGCAGAGGCCATCTTCACAGTATTATATAGTATATTATATTCTATCGAAAATATCACTTCTAATGCAATAAGATGAATTTTAATGTTGCTGCTGAACAAAGTCAGGCTCTGTAGAAATACTTTATTGATTTTTGTAGACAGTAAATAACAGGGCAGCTTTAAATGTTACAGGGTGGAAATATCTTCATTTAAATATGCATTTATATCTTAAAATCAGTTTAGTTCCTGTATTATCAGTATATTTCTACATCCTAAACAAAGTAAAGAGCAAACGGCTCATCAGCCTCTTGCTAATGATTTCTGACATGAGACAGAAGAGCTGCTAACTTTCTGCTCGTATTGTCTTTATCTTATTTTTAATGATAACACTGTGTCCTTTTATAATATTGTCTATTTTATATTTAATGGATACTTCTGACTTGAAGTACTTGATTTGCCTCTTTTTGTTTTCGACTTACTGTGTTTATATTTTTTGCACCGACACATCAAGACAAAGTCCTCGTATGTGAAAACCTTCTTGGCAATAAACCTGTCTGAGGCTCTGATCTTTTATCTGCTCACAGTGAACCTGCTGTGGTTTTCAATAAGCACACAAATATAATGTGCAGGTCGCTGCTGAAACTTGGGTGAAGTCAGTGTTTGCTTGTATGTGAGTGGGACTGAATGGTCCCTTTAACTTGAGGAGGAAGAATCATTTCAGGGTGTGTGTCCAGTCTGTGGACATCGACAGAGGGTAAGCTGCAGGACGGGCCTTTGTTCATGAGTTACTCTTCCATTTTAATCAACTGGAGCTCCCTTTCTACTTGCTTTCCTCCTGTTGAGGTTTATTTATGCAGCAGCACATTTTGACGTCCACTTTTTTGTTGCTTTGGTGGGCAGCTTGAGTCAGTCTGGGGGCAGTACAAAAATAGCTCCCTAGTCAGCTCCTATGAATAACAGCAGAAGTGCAGTGAAAGCTTTTGGCTTTTGTAGGTGAACCGAGTCTGGCCTTGATTTAATGACAACCAGTCAAGTGTTAGAAGTGATTGTGGATTGTGCTTCTTGTCATGTTCTTGAAAGGCCCCTGCATACTGTGTGATGCACTGTGAGAAGGTTCCGATAAAAAGCTTTGCTGATAGAAGACAGCCTGAATGGAACAAAATTTTGCAAATGTTATGGACCAAATTGTCAGCATCTCCCATAATGTGATGTGCAGTGACCAGACAGTCACATGAACAATGAACATACTGTCACAGTTTTTTTGAAACAATTTGACTTTGTGTTGATGTTTTTCTTGCTGCTGCCAAATTTCAACATCGATGTGGATGGATGTTGTGATGATGTTATTTTTCCTTTCTACACTGTAGTCCATGCAGTATTATTTAGTATTTACTTTAACCACTTGTAACTGTCTGATGTGTCTCAAAGTTGACGTGGTACTGTCTGACAGGATGTGGCTCAGCAGGTCGCTCACTGACTTTGGCACGGTTTGGTGGTCTTGCTGCTGCCCTTTCACATCGATGTGGATGGATGTTGTGATGATGTTATTTTTCCTTTCTACACTGTAGTCCTGCAGTTTATTTAGTATTTATTGTTTCTGTCTGATGTGTCTCAAAGTTGACGTGGTACTGTCTGACAGGATGTGGCTCAGCAGGTCGCTCACTGACATGGTTACACGGTTGGTGGTTTTATCCTCCTTTAGCAAGACACTGAACCCTAAATTGTCCCAAACAGTGCCATTGCTGCTGTTGGGGTGTGTATGTGTGAATGAAATTGTAAAGTGCTCTGGTTAACAACACTTGTTTAGCAATTTATTACACCCATCTATAGTGTAACATGCAGTGAACCAACAAGGTCGCCGTTCTCTCTCGCTGCTTCAGGCCTTTGAATATTTTCTAACAGTGTTTAATGACATGTACATAATCTGCTCCTACCTCTCTGTCTCTTCTCTGTCTCACAGCAGGTACAGCAGAACATGTCCTCTCCAGAGATCTCCTCCCTTTCCTGGGGCCACATGAAGGTGAAGGGATGCTCCTCCAGCTACAAGGACTGTAAGGTCTGGCCTGGAGGCAGTCGGGCCTGGGACTGGAGAGAGACCGGGACTGACGTGAGTGGAACCACAATCATAAAACTTTACTTTGCTTGCTTTAAAAAAACAACAGGACCAGGAGCAGTACTCTGGGGTTTCCCCTCCAACAGCGATGACGGTGCTCACACATTATTTTGCTTTATCCACCTCAGCATCACCCAGGAGTTCAACCTGCTGATCTGGAGGAGGTGCTGAAGAAGGGAATAGACTTGCTGGTCATTGGCAGAGGCATGAGTGAAGCTCTGCAGGTGAAACAGACTCACAAGAGTCCAGTTTTCATCAGATTATGGATTCATCCTTAATTTCAAATATGTATTGAGAAAACCCTCCTGATGAGGCAAACTGCAAAGTCACATTAGACTTAGAAGATATTACTATCATATTTGATTTCAAATGATGTATGACAATAGTCAAGGCCACAGTTTAGGCCTTGTGAGCCTTTTTAAAGTGATTCAGTGAAGGACGACTACAAAATGAGTCTGAAACGCTTCCTGTGGAGACACTGAGTCTGTTTGTGCTGTTTTTTCTTCTCCCAGGTTCCCTCCACCACGCTGGACTTTGTGAGGCAGAAAGGTGTCGACGTCAAAGTCTTGCAGACGGAGAAGGCCGTTGCTGAATACAATAAACTGGCTGGCCAGGGAGCCAAGGTGGGTGGAGTCTTTCACTCCACCTGCTGATGATTTCACATTTGCCTTGCTGCACCAATGATTTAAACTTCTGAGTGTCTAATTTGAAGTGGGCAAGCTGCCCTGTAGAAGAGCACTGACAACCTTAGAGAGAGAATAGAAATCTGTATAAATCTCTAAATCAGTGAACTCTTATGCCCCTTTTCCACTAGTACCTACTCGGCTCGACTCGACTCAACTCGCCTCGGTTTGTACGTGTTTCCATTACGTTTTAGTACCTGGTACCAGGTACTTTCAGTAAGTACCTACTCGGCCGGGGTTCCTGCGAGCTGAGTCGAGCCGAAAATGTGACGGTCGGCAGACGGCAGGCCACTGATTGGCCAGGGCCTGACGTCACTAGATGCGTCGGGAGAGCGACTCGTTCATAAGAGTCAACCGCGCCATTTTTAAAATGCAATAACAACAACGAACACGATCAGAGATGGCTGCACAGAAATCGACCCCGCGGAGCAACGACGAGGTGCAGACATTTCTTTGTCTGGTGGCCTCCATAGTTGTTTTGTGTTTGTGTCGCATAACAAATTGACGTCGCTGGAGTTTCGGCCGCGTTGCCACGGACGACACCCTACCCACGCTGAGGTGGTACTCTATTGTAATGGAAAACTACCGAAACTGAGTCGAGTCGAGCGAGGCGAGCGAGCCGAGCTGAGCTGAGTAGGTACTAGTGGAAAAGGGCCATTTGAGACCTCAGAAGGCCTCGGTTTATTCAAATACACTTTCACAGGATGAAAAGATCAAATCTGTCTAAACAGGAAGGAATTCTGTTTGTTTAAAGGCTCCTTTTAGTCATAATTGAAGATGTAATACATTTTACATTAGAAGCCAGCTTGTGTGTTGTGAAAGTACAATGACCACTTTTCAGCAGTCAGGTGAAAAATACAGATAACATGGTGGTAAAAGGTGATGAATGAATGGTACATATTTATGTCTCCTCATTGGCATAAGCTCAAATTCACATTAGTGGGGGAACACATCAGTTCTTGGATTCATCGTGGTTCTCTCTCGAACATTTATGGAGATGCAGGAAACTTAATCAGAGAAATTGAAACTGGAAATTATGATCACCTGTAATAATTTTGTCAGCCTGAGCAGTATGTAGTATGTTCCTTATGTCTGAATCAACAGAATCAAGCAATGAAATGAAATGAAACTGTTATATCAGTTTATGTTGAAGTGAGGCCACCTTTAGCTGCTAAACCATCACTACTGTAACATCCGTTCTATTAAAATGTGCCTTCCAATACTCATATACATGGTTACTTTAATGGTGTAAAAATGAAGTCTGACTTTTTAGCTTGCTAACTAAATATTGTTTAAACCATTTTCTTTAGCTTTGTCTTAGGAAAAAAGATGCTAATGCTACTTCACAATGTAACAGGAGTTGGAGCTAATTCCTCTGGCATCACTTTTGCTTTGGAAGCGTAAAATTGTCTTCACTTCAGTCTGACTGGGGAGCCTTTTCATAAAACTTGTTTATACAAAGGTTTATGTTTACAAGTCATTCAGAACATGCTGAAGTCAATGGTAATTTACTGATGATTTAAGGATGCTGCTTTTCTTGTTGATTCAGTGCAGTACTGGAAATATGTTGGCAAATGTAATCTTCTTGACAGATCTCTTCCATTTGTTTCTCCTGTTATATTGATCAAAGATCATGAAAGTAAATTCATTTGTTTATTCTAATTATTGATCACTACATTGTATTACATTAGCTGTTTCAAAAATAGCAAAATGATATTGATCTTCAGGTGATTGTCTTTGCAGCATGTGATGAAACACTCTACCAGTCTTCTGTACTCTTCTGTAAAACTTTTAAGTGAAGACAGCATGTTTCTCACTGGAAATGATTGACTGGAATCAGACATGTCAATATAGTGATTAACTTCCATCTCACATAAAAATGAACTTGATAGCTTCTTATTAAATTCCTTCAAAGTCTTCACTCCATATATTATACAAGTCTGAACAGACATGGATGTAAAACTGCGACCTGACTGGTTGGTGGAGCTAAACAACCACAGAGAGATCATTGTAGTTTGAAATACAGTCACTCCCATCTGCTCTTCATTTATTGATCCTCCTCAGTAATTCTCAAACAATGTAAGATTTTGCTGCAGTCCTCGTTCTTTTTCTTTTTTGGTCCCTCAGAGTGAGCTTATGTGATGTTGAGGTCAGACTGCATGTTTGCCTCACACCTGTTTGTTGTTTACCTTTTGCTGTTTTTCTTTGTATTTGTCTCCCTTGGAGGACACATGAGATTGGGCCTCCAGCTCAGAGTCACACATAACGCTGCTCAGTACAGAAGGTGACACGTGCACACAGATTTATTTCCACATTGTTTCTTTCTCTTTCTCTCTTACAATCAGCACTTTGAGGTCATCTGAAGGTCATGGTCACTCTTGCCAAATGCTCTAATGGATCGCCGACTAATAAACATGAAGTTGCGCTCATTTCCTTCACAAACCAATTATTCAAGCCCAAATTGACTTTACCCTCTCAGTCACAGACTGCACATGGTGTCAGTGTGGAGCAACAGACAGAGCAATATCTGGATATAGACTGGAGGCAAGAGTTTATCATGTAGCACACATCAGTAAATAACTTTTAAATGAAGGATGTCATATAATAAGCTCGAGGTAAATTAGCATAAAACTACACTGTTCTCAGTTTATTTCCTTTTTTATTGGTTGTTGCCTGTGAGCTAATCACCAGCTGTAGATCAGTCTTTATTTCCTTCTACAGCTGCTCACTTGTCATTTTTCCACTGCAGGACAGCCATACTTTAAAGTCACCCTGCTGTAACTCTGATTTAGTGTTAAAGTTTAGAAAGAGAACACACAAAATGAGGTTCAGTAAAACATGGTGAGGACAGGCAGGAGGTTTTAACTGAGTGACTCTGATGTTGCTATCGATAAATTATTTAAATCATTTAAAAATTAAGTCTACTTAACTAGCAAACTAACTAAGTTAATTAAGGATACGTATCCATGGTTTCATATAGATGAAGTTAATATACCTATTTCAAAGTCAAAGTCAACTTTATTGTCAATTCTGCAGCAATGTACAGGACAAACAGAGAATTGAAATTACAGTTCTCTCAAACCTTGGTGCATGAAGTACAAAAATAGACCAAAGTACAATCTTCAAACTGAATAAATAAGACATGGAGATAAATAGACGAGGCAAATGCAGTCGGTGCAAATATATATGGTTGTAGTGCAAAGAAACTGAGTTAACTTATGGTCTGGTTAAAGTGAATAAAGTGGGATAAAGTAGTAGTGTGCTTTTTGAGTTCCTGAGGGTGTTAACCTGAGGGAATCAAGAGTTCAAGTGTTGGGGGAGGGTCAGAGTCAGAGTCCAGTGTGTGTGTGTGTGTGTGTGTGTGTGTGGAAGGGGGGCAGAGCAGGGAGAGAGTTCAGCATCCTGACAGCCTGGTGGACAAGCTGTCCCTCAATCTGCTGGTCCTGGCCCGCTGGCTCTGCAGTCTCCTTCCTGATGGCAGCAGGCTGAAGAAGCTGTGTGACGGGTGGGTGGGGTCCCTCGCGATACAGAGGGCTTTATAGGTGAGGCGAGAGGTGTAGATGTCTTGCAGGGAGGGGAGAGAGGCACCAGACGATCTTCTCAGCTGCTCTCACGGATGCGCTGGAGGGTCTTCCTGCAGGACGTGGAGCAGGCGCCGTACCACACGGTCATGCTGCTGGTCAGGACGCTCTCGTCAATGGTGCCTCTGTAGAAGGTGCTCTAGCTTTCCTCAGTTTGCAGAGGAAGTAGAGGCGCTAGTTGACTTTCTTGGCCAGTGAGGTGGTGTTGATGGTCCAGGAGAGGTCCTCTGTGACCTGCACACCCAGGAACTTGGTGCTGCTCACCCTCTCCACCGTAGCACCATTGATGGTCAGAGGTGCATGCTGGGGCGCGCTCTCCTGAAGTCCACAACAATCTCCTTTATCTTCTCCACATTCAGAGAGAGATTGTTGTGTTCACACCACAAGGCCAGGCGGCTCACCTCGCTCCTGTAGTCTGTTTCATCGTTGTTGCTGATGCGACCCGCCACAGTCGTGTCATGTGCGACGGTGTGCAGTCATGTGTCAGCAGAGTGAAAAGGAGGGGGCTCAGCACACACGTCCTTGAGGGGCCCCTGTGTTCACTGTGGTGATGCTGGATGTGTTCCTGCCGACCCAAACTGCCAGTGGTCTCCCGGTCAGGAAGTCCAGTAGCCAGTTGCACCTTGAGGTGTTCAATTCCCAGCTGGTCCAGTTTTACAATGAGCTGTTGGGGGATGATTGTGTTGAATGCCGAACTGAAGTCTATGAACAGAATTCTAACATAAGAGTACAGGACTTCTCGCTCATAGCCAAGCCTCTGTATGACCTTCTCCAGACAAAACCTGACCTGCTGACATCCAAGCCACCGCACGGGAAGAGAAGTTGTTCCCAACAGTCCTCCAGAGCTCCAGTAGAGTGGAAAGAGGAACATCAGCAGGTCCTCAAATGTCTCATAGATGTGCTCACTAAACCCCCTAGTACTGGCATACCCAGACTTCAGCCGTCCATTCACACTCCACACAGATGCTTCTCAAAAGGGCCTTGGAGTGGTTCTTTATCAGAACCAAGATGGGAAGTTGAGAGTCATAGCATATGGGTCACGTACACTAACACCCGCAGAGAAGAACTATCACCTACACAGTGGAGAGCTTGAGTTCCTGGCACTAAAGTGGGCAATATGTGACAAAATCAGGGATTATTTATTCTATGCCCCTTATTTCACAGTGTTCACAGACAATGACCCCGTGACATATATCATATATATATATATACCACTTAACCAGGTTCGCACAAGCCTACCCCACAAGGAACAAAGCGGGCAAGACAGCTGCTGATCGGCTTTTCAATGATTTCATTCCCAGGTTTGGGTATCCCACCAAGCTTCACCATGACCAAGGTCAGGAATTTGAAAATCAGTTGTTTCGATCACTCAGAAAGTTATCAGGAGTCGGTCACTCAAGGACCTCACCATATCATCCCCAGGGCAACCCTGTTGAAAGACTAAATCCCACCTTATTACAAATGCTGCGGACCCTCGAAGAAAAGGAAAAGGAAAACTGGAAAGACTTCAGACTGGAGACAGGATCCTGATACAGAACCTCAGTGAGAGAGGTGGGCCTGGCAAACTCAGACCATACTGGGAGAAAATGACTTACATTGTGCAAGAGCAGGTGGGGGATAACCGTTTATAAAGTCAGACCAGAGACAGGAGTAGGTCCCATTCGCACCTTGCATCCGAACATGTTGTTGCAAGTGAACAACCTACCAGTAGAGCCTCCTGAGAACACAACCACTAATATGCCACAGTCGCAGAAGAGAAAACACTTTTACAAATACATACATTGAAACCATACCTACCTGATGTTTTATACTTACCTTGAAAATACCTGTAAATATAAATACACTCAAACTATTTCATACATACTTTACATTTAAAACTTACCTTACCATTCATACTTACCTTATGTCCTGTGTGTGAAATGTGTATTGTTATTGTAACTGTTTTTCTGGACTTGTTGAAGTATTCAGATCAGGTGTCAGGAGCCACTTCTTTTTGTTGGGAGGTGTGTGAAAACTAAATCGGAATTTGTTTTTTTTTTTATTTATTGTTATACATGATCTGTGTTAATACTATAAGTTGATTAGGAAATCGGAGAGTGGAACCTATGAGTCTCGCAGCATTGCCGCTGGGTCCCTAGATCAGGGGCACTTCCGTCCAGTGAGGTCAGACGGAGATCCGGAGGAGAAGAGAGCAGTTCGCGTCTCCTTTCCTAACTGGTATTTACCTGTTTTCTAGGAAAGTTCAGCAACAATCAACAATAAATCTTTTTGTTACTATGGCCTCAGCCATTTGGGACCCATGACACATGCACTCTTCAGTCTATAGCAAAGTAGTTTTATGGGATGTCAAAGGCAGACGTGTCCCTGGGGACATTTGTACCCCCCATCCAAATCCACGAGGACTTAGTCTTGTTGTTGTATACTGACAGGTCATGCATCTATTCACTAGTGTTTGTGAAATTTGTGTGATGGCTGGTGCAAATTGGTGCACATAATTTATCCCCCCCTTCTCCCAAATTTGACGGACATGGAGGAGAGAATGAGGACAAACCTGGTGACCATCGGGGTGGAGCTACAAACTAGACTCTGGCTGAGGAGCACAACCTTTACTCAAACAAAGATTCCTCTCCCTTGTTTAGCTGCAGAGTCAGCTAACATATTTCCAGAAGATCATCAGAACATTAGTGTCAGCAGGACATTTAACAATACCAAGTTGAGATGGCAGCAAAATGGCCTCTAGTAAATTAGCCACTAAAGAGTGGTGTTGAATTGGTTTATCCTCAGAAGTTAAAATGCCTCTCATCTTCCAGCAAGATGTTTGGTATGATGGTGAGCCATCAGTGTAGAGAATCATATCAGAATCAATTATTGGTGTCTGCAATAAGTCTGGCCTTGACAATGAACACATGTCAATAGCGGTGATGCAGTTATGATCATCTTCTACATCGATCAAAGGAAGGAGAGCAGCTGGATTTAAAGGAGGTGAGTCTTTTAACGTTATGTAGAGACTACAAAGAATGATTGCTGTGTGACTGGACTGACAAGCTGCTGTGATGTGAAGCAGAGGTGTTCAAGATATGCAGTGCTGCATGTGACATGCGGACTACACAGATGTCGATGAAGTTAATATACCTATCTCACACAAGTGTGTTAAAAAAAGTCAATTTGAGTAAATAAAGAGACATTTTTATTCATGTATTTTGCTCTAAATAAAGTTTAGAGTTCAGGAGTCTTAGTGGTCTCTGGTGGACTCTGAGTGTTTGAATCCAGCTCAGTTGCACTGTCGTGTGTCATTATCTTCCATCCACTCTCCATTTTGTCTCTGAAATATATGAAAAAGTGTGAATAAACTCTAACAAAACTCCTCATTTTCAGTAGGGGTGCTCCAAATGTTTAACAAAAAAATTAATAATAAATTAAAATGTTAACTCCAGAACTAACAAAACATTCAGTTTTAGCCAAACGTTAGAGCCCAACACTGAGTGAAGTGCTGTTTGGTGAAATGTTGCAGCACACTGAGTCCAGTGTTACCTAACAGTGAACTACCTGATGGACTCAGTGGAGGCGGTGCAGAGCTTCATCTGCATCAGACCACCAGCAACCATCAGGAGGAGCAGCGGGGCCTGGAGCTGTTTGGCACCTTCATGGAAACCTGTTTTAGGGACGTCTGCTGGTCACTTCATTCACATTTTCACTTCTTCTGCCGACAGTCTCATTTTTCAAGGCTCTTTTTAGGAGTCTGACTGTGGTTTGCTGTCGGTGGCGTCTCTCCAGGTGTTTCTTGGCCGACGTTTTTCACATACAGGTAAAAAAAACTTACGTACAAATTAATGGAACTGGATAGTTTTTATCGACTGTGGACGAAACTACACTTTTATTAGCGTCTGTTCAAGTGTGTTTGGGCTCAGTTGCGTTTTAATTACAGTTAAATAGAGCCGCTCCTCGTTAGCTGGTTTGTCTGTACTTTGTCACACACCTTAAAATGTGTAGTAAACCTTTCAAATTAAATTAATATGTCATATATGGACAGAAATAATGGACTATTTGTGACAACTTGAGTACTTCAAGTTTGTTTTTGCTACCAGGACTGGAGATGTGACTCAGCCAGGCCTGCAGGTTTTTATATTATCCAGCAGAGGGAGCTGCAGCTCAGTGTGTCCTCATGAAAACAGATTGAAAAAGATCCTTTATTTCGCTGTTTGAGCTCTAATGTGCTTATTAAACACCATAGCAACGGAGGGAATGATTACTGTGTCTTCATTTAACTAGACTCAATCAGACATAAAATAAATCGACCAGTAAAGGCTGATAAAAGATGATTAAAAATGTTTCTCTGGTAAAAAGGAGCATCAGTTTTGTACGCATGCGCTTTTCATGACGTCCTATACGGAAGTGGTACAGTTTATTATTTGTCAACATTTTCGTCCTGTGAGCGAGATTACTGTTCACTTTGGTAAGTGAGGCGCTGATTGTTGTATTTTCTGTGGCGACATTAACTTTGTTTCTGCTGCTGTGAACAGCTGATGTGTTTTTTTAAAGAACTACAACTGTAGGCGAAGAATTCGCAGTGCATGCCGGGAAGACTTGGTCTATGAAGCGTTTATAAAGGTGTGCTTTTCAATGTTTGTGACGCCAAACACGCTGCTGTGAGGAGACTGCTGTGAGTGTTGGATGTGGTCGAGTCGTGCTGCTGTTGTGAGTTAGTTTGTGTCTCCAACCATCACAGAGGACGCTTCCTCCCAGAGTGAGCTCCCCGCCTCTGAGCTGTACAACTCATACTTACCTGGCAGGGGAGATACCATGATCAAGAAGGTGGTTCACCCAGGGCGAGGCTCAACCATTGCACTCCGGCTGTGCTGACCCCTGCGAATTCCCCAAATGTGGGAATCTCGACTGCATAATTTCTGGTAGTGGGGGACTGCGTTCGCGCTCTCCCCTGATTTATATGTCAAATGATAAAACACAAACACTTCAGAGTTTGCAGGTGTCTGCTGATGTTGACCGTGTTTAGTTTACTTCATTTCTTCAGACATCAAAGCAACAATTAAAAGGAAATGTTGCTGCATGTTGTTATTATGATGAAAATCGACACATTATGTAGGCACAATCTGTCTTTAAATAATAAATGTATTTCATTGTTACTTCCTGTTCATTGTGTAAAGAGGATTTTCATGTTGCAGCAGGTCGAGATCACTCAAACTACTTTCTACTTGATGTTTAACACAACCAGTTTCAGTCTTAATCTGACCCTGTTGTTTTAATATTTGTCAGATAAAAGTAGTGTGGTTTAATGAGAGTGGGGCAGATTGAGACCATTCAAAACACTAAAATGACATTTGAGAGAGAGGAAACTTTTTAAAATCACATGAAACAGCCAGTTATGAAAAAAAGATCCTACTCTGATGCAGACTTTGCGCATTAAAAACTGTATTTTTCCAAGTTTTTCCAAAGCAGCCTGCAGTATTGTGTCTCCATGTGTACCGGCTGCAGTTTGACCTCATGTCCACTAGAGGCCGATCGAGATCCGTGTTTAGTTTTTGACAGTAAGTTAAAAAAAAACGAAATATTTTTTCATCCTCAGAGTCATGTTGGTGTGTTCAGACATTCAGGTGTGTTCATCGTTAAGATGAATGAAAACACACACACGTGGTTTGTTTGTGTCTCCTGTTGTAAACTGTGATTGGACTACGTGGGACCACGTGACGCGAAAGCGCCGAGCATCCACATGTGTTTTCTTCATTTCTTTACAATAACTCCCTTTTAGCGACTCTGGGACATTTTCCTCCGCGGTGGTTCTTCGTACTTTGCTCTTGTTTCCCGGACTGAGCTCCAGCTGCTCCTTCAGCCTGTGGACCCCTCAGTGAAAGCGACCGTGCGGTGGGTGACCCCCTTCGCTCCGACAGAAGTGCGCCATCGCTTCTCGGCCTTTTGGCTAAGATCAAGTGTAGTATCTGTTCTTATCAGTTTAATATCTGATACGTCCCCTACCCGGGGACCATATATTAAATTGATTTTTGGAACAGGGAGATGGAATAGGGGCTTGCTCCGTCCACTCCGCGCATCGACCTGGTATTGCAGTACCTCCAGGAACGGTGCACCCCCCTCTCACTGTCCAATGACAAACTTCAAGAAGACTTTCTTAGTTTACAACTAGTGCATGTGTTGTTCTAACGAGCAGCTGATAGTTTCACAGTCATCGTCACTCACCTGCTAAATCGCAGTTGTGTGCAACTTATTTATCTACATATTTTAACATCACACCTCACAGAAAAACTCAAACTTTTGTCTTTACACTTCAACCTGTCAATCTGTCACTAAAACATACATCAAGTCAAACGCAGAGGCCATCTTCACAGTATTATATTATATTATATTCTATCGAAAATATCACTTCTAATGCAATAAGATGAATTTTAATGTTGCTGCTGAACAAAGTCAGGCTCTGTAGAAATACTTTATTGATTTTTGTAGACAGTAAATAACAGGGCAGCTTTAAATGTTACAGGGTGGAAATATCTTCATTTAAATATGCATTTATATCTTAAATCAGTTTAGTTCCTGTATTATCAGTATATTTCTACATCCTAAACAAAGTAAAGAGCAAACGGCTCATCAGCCTCTTGCTAATGATTTCTGACATGAGACAGAAGAGCTGCTAACTTTCTGCTCGTATTGTCTCTATCTTATTTTTAATGAATAACACTGTGTCCTTTATAATATTGTCTATTTTATATTTAATGGATACTTCTGACTTGAAGTACTTGATTTGCCTCTTTTTGTTTTCGACTTACTGTGTTTATATTTTTTGCACCAAGACATCAAGACAAAGTCCTCGTATGTGAAAACTTCTTCTTGGCAATAAACCTGTGACTGAGGCTCTGATCTTTTATCTGCTCACAGTGAACCTGCTGTGGTTTTCAATAAATGAGCACACAAATATAATGTGCAGGTCGCTGCTGAAACTTGGGTGAAGTCAGTGTTTGCTTGTATGTGAGTGGGACTGAATGGTCCCTTTAACTTGAGGAGGAAGAATCATTTCAGGGTGTGTGTCCAGTCTGTGGACATCGACAGAGGGTAAGCTGCAGGACGGGCCTTTGTTCATGAGTTACTCTTCCATTTTAATCAACTGGAGCTCCCTTTCTACTTGTTTTCCTCCTGTTGAGGTTTATTTATGCAGCAGCACATTTGTGACGTCCACTTTTTTGTTGCTTTGGTGGGCAGCTTGAGTCAGTCTGGGGGCAGTACAAAAATAGCTCCTAGTCAGCTCCTATGAATAACAGCAGAAGTGCAGTGAAAGCTTTTGGCTTTTGTAGATGAACCGAGGCTGGCCTTGATTTAATGACAACAGTCAAGTGTTAGAAGTGATTGTGGATTGTGTTCTTGTCATTATCCTGCAGAACAACAACACAGTTTACAAAGGCTGGCAGAGGCTCCGATCTCATTTATTTATCTCTCTGACTAAGAATAAAGTGGAATGACAAAGTTTACTGGAGATTAATGAAAGCAGCATCTCCCATAATGTGCCTGTGCAGTGACCAGACAGTCACATGAACACAAGAACATACTGTCACAGAAACAAATGAAACAACTTGACTTAGATGTTGATGTTCATATTACAAATTTCAATCAAACAAAGAGGACTCGGGCTCCAATAGTAACATGCACTTTACAGGACATAAGAGTATTATTAACCACTTTAACCACTTTTACACCAATTTAACCAACTTTAACCACTTTAACCAGTTTAACCACTGCTGTGATGTGGGACTACAGAATGTGTTTGTGTTTTATACCCAACAGTGGCACACAGTCATAGTTTTTTTCCTTTTCACGTCAAGTAATTTTACAGAGCCGAGGCATCATTTTACATGTTTTCATTATCAGAAATATTTAAATGGTATTCAGTGCATTTGAAGGCACCTTTACACTGTTTACTTAGGTGTAACATGCAGTGAACCAACAAGGTCGCCGTTCTCTCTCGCTGCTTCAGGCCTTTGAATATTTTCTAACAGTGTTTAATGACATGTACATAATCTGCTCCTACCTCTCTACCTCTCTGTCTCACAGCAGGTACAGCAGAACATGTCCTCTCCAGAGATCTCCTCCCTTTCCTGGGGCCACATGAAGGTGAAGGGATGCTCCTCCAGCTACAAGGACTGTAAGGTCTGGCCTGGAGGCAGTCGGGCCTGGGACTGGAGAGAGACCGGGACTGACGTGAGTGGAACCACAATCATAAAACTTTACTTTGCTTGCTTTAAAAAAACAACAGGACCAGGACCAGTACTCTGGGGTTTCCCCTCCAACAGCGATGACGGTGCTCACACATTATTTTGCTTTATCCACCTCAGCATCACCCAGGAGTTCAACCTGCTGATCTGGAGGAGGTGCTGAAGAAGGGAATAGACTTGCTGGTCATCGGCAGAGGCATGAGTGAAGCTCTGCAGGTGAAACAGACTCACAAGAGTCCAGTTTTCATCAGATTATGGATTCATCCTTAATTTCAAATATGTATTGAGAAAACCCTCTGATGAGGCAAACTGCAAAGTCACATTAGACTTAGAAGATATTACTATCAGATATTTGATTTCAAATGAGGTATGACAATAGTCAAGGCCACAGTTTAAGCCTGTGAGCCTTTTTAAAGTGATTCAGTGAAGGACGACTACAAAATGAGTCTGAAACGCTTCCTGTGGAGACACTGAGTCTGTTTGTGCTGTTTTTTCTTCTCCCAGGTTCCCTCCACCACGCTGGACTTTGTGAGGCAGAAAGGTGTCGACGTCAAAGTCTTGCAGACGGAGAAGGCCGTTGCTGAATACAATAAACTGGCTGGCCAGGGCGCCAAGGTGGGTGGAGTCTTTCACTCCACTTGCTGATGATTTCACATTTGCCTTGCTGTACCAATGATTTAAACTTCTGAGAGTCTAATTTGAAGTGGGCAAGCTGCCCTGTAGAAGAGCACTGACAACCTTAGAGAGAGAATAGAAATCTGTATAAATCTCTAAATCAGTGAGCTCTTAGAGACCTCAGAAGGCCTTGGTTTATTCGAATGCACTTTCACAGGATGAAAAGATCAAATCTGTCTAAACAGGAAGGAATTCTGTTTGTTTAAAGGCTCCTTTTAGACATTATTTAAGATGTAATACATTTAATTTTAGAAGCCAGCTTGTGTGTTGTGAAAGTTCAATGACCACTTTTCAGCAGTCAGGTGAAAAATACAGGTAACATGGTGGTAAAAGGTGAAGAATGAATGGTACATATTTATGTCTCTGCATCAACATATATACTGTGGCCAGCCGTTATGTTTTCACATTGTCTCTCCCACTCTCAAGAATGTGGTGTCTCTGGAACGCCTGAGGGAAATTCTTTAATTTTGGCACAAACGTCCATTTGATCTCAAGTATGAACTGGCAAGAATTCTGTTGTCAAAGGTCACTGCTGTCTCACAAATAAGGATTGTTAGCTAACGATCACCCACTACAGTTAAAGTTACATTTCCTCTTTCCTTTCCTACTCTACATTTAACTCCTGAAAAGACGTCTGCAGGTGCCTCTGCAACAACTTCACGTTGACTGACAGCTGTCAATTATGATGTTTTTTCAAACATAAAATAATAATATAATAAATAAAATCAAACTTATCAGAAAAAGACTTCAACAAGCATCAGTGTAATAAAACTATGTAAAATGACATTTTTGGGAAAAAATTATTTGATATGTACTTTTCGTTTGTCCATGTCCCATCTGCTAAGATGGAAGAGTGGGACATATGACCTGTACTGGAGTCAGTACAGGGGCGATCCAGATGTTTGGCTTCACTTGTAGAGAGCCGTCATGTCGTCCATCTTTATATACAGTCTTTGGTTTCTACTATTGTAAACTATTTAAAGATAATGGAAGTTAATGGCTCTGTTTATTTTACTTATGGCACATGACAAATATGTTTCAAATTAGGCAATGAGTTACACATTGAGAAAAAATTATATTTATACATCTGGTAGTCCAATCTGTCTCTGGATGACAACCAGGCCAGGGGGCTTCCTCTTCCTCAGCAGTCCATCACAAGCTCATTAGTTTTTTTCTAATATTGATCTTCAGGTGATTGTCATTGCTCCATGAAGCTCTCTATCAGTCCTCTGTTCTCTTCTGTAAAGATAGTCTGTTAGTGAAAACAGCATGTTTCTGAAAATTGACTGGAATCATACATGTCTGAATAGTGATAACTAACACTGCAGCAATGACATTACATTTACATTGTAAAATGTGTTAACAGACAGCTTTATAAATGTTAAAAGTTATACAGTCACATTTCTGAATTAAACATTCAGCATCCAGACTGCACTTGCTGGGGGAAAAAAAGAACCAAAGAAAAAGACAGATTTCTTGTATCTAGGTGCTGACTGTATCTCTGATAGCTGTTCACATATACATGTTGTTAATGCTCCTTTTCCTGTACATCTGCATCTCTCTCTGTCTCACACACATATGCACACACCTTTTCTGCTCAGAGTGTAAAGTGGAGCCTCGTGGTCTGATAGCTCGCAGGGTGACGGAGGTGGCTCAGTCTACGCTGGACATGGTCACCACAGCTGTGGACTACCCTCTCTGTGAGTGCAGCTGCATTTTACCATAACAGTCTTTCAGTGCACTGCATCTGCATGCATATTATCTCTGGGTCAAATGCTTTTTGACTGATCAGATAATAGTTGAACTTGATTCTAATTACCAACTTTAAAAATAAAACATAAGGTTTTATTTGTTTTTCTGTGAGATGAACTTAAGTAGGCGTGAAATGCAACATTGTTGAGAGGAGAAAATCCTCCCAAATACACATAGTTTCCTGTTACTTAGGATTAAACACACCAGTATCAGCCATGTTGCAACAAACCAACATTTGTGCTGATAACAATAAATAGTTGACTATTAATTCTGTCAAATGAGGTGGACACACTGAACCAGTGGGCCACTTTGACTTTATGGCTCACATGCAAGTAATGTATGGCATAAATAAACATCAAACAGTCCAGTTATCAGCCATCTGAGATATTTAATGGCTGTTTGGAGATTCACACCATAAACATTAATGAAGTCTGCAAAGTTATTTACACCAGCTCCAGTGTGTCTAATATTATTTCACAGAATGTTCTGTTCAGATGTGGATATTTATGCTCTCATAAAGACTAAACACAACCACTGCAGAAAATCTTGAATCGAACGTTCACTGTCATGTCCTCTCTCCTCAGGTTTTGTGAAAGATGTGGCTCGCCCAGACTACTGGGTTCCAGACCAGGACATCACCCAGTGCCACCAGTGCTCTAAAACCTTCACTGCAGTGATGTCCAAACACCACTGCAGGGCCTGTGGTCAGGGCGTGTGCGGTCCCTGCTCCACACATATCAGGCCCGTGCCCTCCAGAGGCTGGGACCACCCAGTCAGAGTGTGTGACAGCTGCCACGCCCGCACTGATAGCCTGTGAGCTTTTTTTAAGCAGGAGAACTTTTTAAAGTGCATTCAGTCTTCCTCAGATGATCCATAAAAACACTGTGAATCCTGGCACTGCTGCTCCAAGACAACAAGGAGGATTGACAGTACAGCACAAAATGGCAGGACTGGAGTCAGCCTTGGTTTTGGGTAAAGAGACAGGCTGTTTTAAAGTCTAGTGGCCACCACCAGTACCAGAACTGTTGTTTTATCAGTGCTGACCTTAGGATCAGCTTTCCATCTCATCTGCCTTCCTTAACCAACTGATTCTACATAAGGTAAAACTCAACATAGGTCACATTACTTTGGCCCCACTGGATCACTCAAACTGCTATAAAACCAGTTGGATAAGTGGAAAGCTGGACATGTGATTTTAATTGACGTTTTAAAATGAACATAAAACTGCTCTCAGTTCTCTTAATAACAGCAGAGCTTTTAACTCTTAACTGCACTCAAGTGTAATCATTTGTTTTTGCACATCCCCGCAGCATGCTACCCATTCTCAATTTGAGCTGGCTAAAAATGTCAGGGGAGCAAGTAAAAGGGATGCATGGAGAGATTTTAAAGTTTGAGGGATATTTGACCTCTGATTCAGAGGGTATCCATCCATCTCAACATCTTGCATTGTCTCTGCAAAGTCCTCAGAAAAGTGGAGACTGTATGAAGTGATCTGTATTCTACTCACCGATCTTCCTCTGACCATCTCTCTCTCGGGTATAAAAGTTATGGACAGAGGTGAATAACACAAAGCCGTTCAGACTTTTGGGGGAAAAAAGTCACTTTGTGTGTGCCTGTTGTACTCTAAGTGGAGCTGCAGCAGTCTGTGCCTTCAAGGGAATCTCGATTCCCATTTCTACAGCCCCTAAGCTTTGCTTTGGGGGATTCCTTTATATGTGCAAGGGGTAATGAGATTATCAGTGCCCTAATTACAGAGCAATGTAATTTACAGCCTCTATCAGATGTATCTACAATATGGTGAAATGGATATAAATCTGTAGCACGACACATTATAGACATTCCAATGTTTGGAAATACCTGTGTACTGATGTCGATGTACCTTTCTGAGGTTGTTATGAAAGATGAGCCACTGCTTGAGAACGCTCTCTTAAAATAAGAAACACCCCTCACTAGACTGGAGAATTCAGGTGTTCTGATATTTGAAAGTCACTTGATTGAAAATTACACGCAGAACGCACTGGATGCATTAATGCTGTTTTTTTTTTCTCTGTTTAGAAATAATCAGTTGAATTTCAACAATGTTTTCCAGTGAAATCTAGCAATTGACAATCTCACTGTTTCTTTCCTTCCATAAATCAGGCTCATCTAAATAAAGACAGAAAAGGAAGATTTTGTGTCTTCTGTCACTTGCTGCCTTTCTCTCCCTCTAATCTCTCCATAATACCCACTCATGCTTTATTTGCATGAATGGGTATTAAACATTGTTGCAAAAGTAACTCGATGAGAACACCAGTCACAAGACAGAGTGATAATACAGGGTAATAAAACAAGAAGAACATAATGTGAATCAAATAATGATTAATCTGCTAAAGAATCATAAACAGTATCTGATTGTGAGGCTGAAATCTACAGATATTTTTCTGGCTTTCCACCCTGCAGGACACAGACTCGCTCGTCACAGCTTATTTGGTAGAATTTTGATCATTTTTAGCCCATGGGGGGGGAAATAAACTTCTCTGACATGTTTATATGAACAGTCTTGTTGTGACCTAAACAACAATACCTCTGTCTTGCTTTTCTTTAAACTGATTAACGTCAGGGAGTTACTTAGCTAATTCTATACAGACTTTTGTAATACTGTGCTGTAATAAGCTGTTTTGTTTAATCCTATTGTTTCAGTACTCGTCATAAAACCCTTTATCAGCAGTGTCTGTTTCTTGTGAGATGTGCGGCTGTTGGATGGTACAGATGGTGTTTGTGCTCGTTCTATTGTTTGAGAAAAAAGCTCCATATTGGTAATGAGCTCAACATCTCTCTTTGCCGTTTGTATTAGCAGTAAATATGAGATTAAAATGTTTTTATCCAGATTCTGCTGCACAATATTGATGTTTTCTATATGTTTTCTCTCTTCTGCCCCCCTGTGCTCTGTATGTGTCACATAACAAGAATCAAATTATCTTTGTTTTTTTAAGTACAGTCACTTCCATCTGCTCTTCATTTATTGATCCTCCTCAGTAATTCTCAAACAATGTAAGATTTTGCTGCAGTCCTTGTTCTTTTTCTTTCTTGGTCCCCCAGAGTGAGCTTATGTGATGTTGAGGTCAGACTGCATGTTTGCCTCACACCTGTTTGTTGTTTACCTTTTGCTGTTTTTCTTTGTATTTGTCTCCCTTGGAGGACACATGAGATTGGCCTCCAGCTCAGAGTCACACATAATGCTGCTCTTTACAGTACAGAAGGTGACACATGTGCATACAGATGTATTTCCACATTGTTTATTTCTCTTTCTCTCTTACAATCAGCACTTTGAGGTCATCTGAAGGTCATGGTCACTCTTGCCAAATGCTCTAATGGATTGCCGACTAACAAACATGAAGTTGCGCTCATTTCCTTCACAAACCAAATATTCAAGCCCAAATTGACTTTAGCCTCTCAGTCACAGACTGCACATGGTGTCAGTGTGGAAAACAGAGCAATATCTGGATATACAGTCAAGCCCGACATTATTCATACCCCTAGCAAATTTTGACTTAGTTACTTTTATTCAACCAGCACGTTTGTTGTTTTTTTAAACCAGAAGTGACACAGGCTTCTCCCAAAAGATAGAATAAGACAATGTACAAGAGCCATCGTTGTGGAAAAATGCAATTATTTCTCAGCTTTTATATACATTTGAATAAAAAGTGGCATGTCCAAAATTAATTCATACCCTTCTCAATAATCAATAGAAAAGCCTTTATTGGCTATTACAATCAAATGCTTCCTATAATTGCTGACCAGCTTTTTGCATGTCTTCACTGGTATTTTTGCCAATTCATCTTTTGCAATGAGCTCTAACTCTTTCAGGTTGGAGGATCTCCTTTCCATCACCCTGACCTTTAGCTCCCTCCACATATTCTCAATTGAATTCAAGTCAGTACTCTAGCTAGGCCACTCCAAAACGTTAATGTTTTTGTCCTGCTAACCATTTCTTCACCACTTTTGCTGTGTGTTTTGGGTCGTTGTCGTGCTGAAATGTCCAGTGGTGCTCAAAGGCCAAGTTTCTCTGCAGACTGCCTGATGTTGTTGTTCTTGATGTATTCCTCTTTTTTCATGGTGCCGTTTAAATGTGATTCAAGGTTCCCTGGTCCATTGGCTGAAAAACACCCCCAAAGCATTAGGTTCCCACCACCATGTTTGACAGTGGGGATGGTGTTCTTAGGGTTGAAGGCTTCTCCTTTTTTACACCAAATGAAGGCTACATCATTGTGGCCAAACAACTCAATTTTTGTTTCATCTGCCCATAAAACAGAAGACCAGAAGTCTTCTTCTTTGTCCAGATGAGCATTTGCAAAGGCCAAGCAGGCTTTTGTGTGCCTTATCTGGAGAAGTGGCAGTCCTCCTTGGTCTGCGTCCGTGGAACCCAGCAGTGTGTAGTGTCCGTTGGACTGTCTGCCTTGAGACGTTGCCACCAGCAGAGGGCCCAGATTCTCCAGGATGGCCTTGGTTGTGATCCTTGGAATTCTTTTTCACCTCTCTCACTGTCCTCCTGACCAGCAGAGGTGTCACTTTCAGCTTCCAGCCACGTCCTCTGAGATTTTCCACAGTGCAGAACGTCTTGTATTTTTTAATAATACTTTGCACTGTAGCCATTAGAACTTGAAAACATTTAGATATGGTCTTATAGTCCTTTCCTGACTTGTAAGCAGCCACAGATCCTCAGTGAGCTCCTTTGTCTTAGCCATGACTGTCCACAAACCAACTGCAGAGAGCTGCTGTTTTTCACCTGTTGAGTTGATTAAAAAACGTAGCTGTTTCCAATGAATCAGGGTAATTAGGATGCTTTAGAACAACTTGGACTACTAATTGAAATGGTTAGAACCTTGGACTTTCCCACAGACTGTGACAGCTTGCAATGGATATGAATAATTTTAGACATGCCACTTTTTGTTCAAATGTAAATAAAAGCTGAGAAATAATATTTTTTTCCACAATGATGCCTCTGTCATTTCCGGTCAAAAAAAAAACTTGCTGGTTGAATAAAAGTAACTTTAAGTCAAAATTTGCCAGGGGTATGAATACTTTCAGGCTTGACTGTAGACTGGAGACAAAAGTTTATCATGTAGCACACACCAGTAAATAACTTTTAAATGAAGGATGTCATATAATAAGCTCGAGGTAAATAAGCTTAAAACTACACTGTTCTCAGTTTATTTCCTTTTTTATTGGTTGTTGCCTGTGAGCTGATCACCAGCTGTAGATCAGTCTTTATTTTCTTCTACAGCTGCTCACTTGTCATTTTTCCACTGCAGGACAGCCGACACTTTAAAGTCACCCTGCTGTAACTCTGATTTAGTGTTAAAGTTTAGAAAGAGAACACACAAAATGAGGTTCAGTAAAACATGGTGAGGACAGGCAGGAGGTTTTAACTGAGCGACTCTGATGTTGCTATCGATAAATTATTTAAATCATTTAAAAATTAAGTCTACTTAACTAACGAACTAATTAAGTTAATTAAGGATACGTATCCATGGTTTCATATAGATGAAGTTAATATACCTATTTCAAAGTCAAGTCAAAGTCAACTTTATTGTCAATTCTGCAGCAAGTACAGGACAAACAGAGAATTGAAATTACAGTTCTCTCAAACCTTGGTGCATGAAGTACAAAAATAGACCAAAGTACAATCTTCAAACTGAATAAATAAGACATGGAGATAAATAGACGAGGCAAATACAGTCAGTGCAAATATATATGGTTGTAGTGCAAAGAAACTGAGTTAACTTATGGTCTGGTTAAAGTGAATAAAGTGGGATAAAGTAGTAGTGTGCTTTTTGAGTTCCTGAGGGTGTTAACCTGAGGGTATCAAGAGTTCAAGTGTTGGGGGGGTGTCAGAGTCCAGGGTGTGTGTCTGTGTGTGTGTGTGTGTGTGTGTGGAAGGGGGGCAGAGCAGGGAGAGAGTTCAGCATCCTGACAGCCTGGTGGACAAGCTGTCCCTCAATCTGCTGGTCCTGGCCCGCTGGCTCTGCAGTCTCCTTCCTGATGGCAGCAGGCTGAAGAAGCTGTGTGACGGGTGGGTGGGGTCCCTCGCGATACAGAGGGCTTTATACGGGTGAGGCGAGAGGTGTAGAGGTCTTGCAGGGAGAGGGAGAGAGGCACCGACGATCTTCTCAGCTGCTCTCACGGTGCGCTGGAGGGTCTTCCTGCAGCAGGACGTGGAGCAGGCGCTGTACCACACGGTCATGCTGCTGGTCAGGACGCTCTCAATGGTGCCTCTGTAGAAGGTGCTGCTCTAGCTTTCCTCAGTTTGCAGAGGAAGTAGAGGCGCTAGTTGGACTTTCTTGGCCAGTGAGGTGGTGTTGATGGTCCAGGAGAGGTCCTCTGTGACCTGCACACCCAGGAACTTGGTGCTGCTCACCCTCTCCCACCGTAGCACCATTGATGGTCAGAGGTGCATGCTGGGGACGCGTTCTCCTGAAGTCCACAACAATCTCCTTTCATCTTCTCCACGTTCAGAGAGAGATTGTTGTGTTCACACCACAAGGCCAGGCAGCTCACCTCGCTCCTGTAGTCTGTTTCATCGTTGTTGCTGATGCGACCCGCCACAGTCGTGTCATGTGCGACCGGTGTGCAGTCGTGGGTCAGCAGAGTGAAAAGGAGGGGGCTCAGCACACGTCCTTGAGGGGTCCCTGTGTTCACTGTGGTGATGCTGGATGTGTTCCTGCCGACCCAAACTGCCAGTGGTCTTCCCGGTCAGGAAGTCCAGTAGCCAGTTGCACCTTGAGGTGTTCAATTCCCAGCTGGTCCAGTTTTACAATGAGCTGTTGGGGGATGATTGTGTTGAATGCCGAACTGAAGTCTATGAACAGAATTCTAACATAAGGAGTCTTTTGTGTCCAGATGTGTGAGGGCTGTGTGGAGGGAAGTGGAGATGGCATCGTCGGTCGAGCGGTTGGACCCAATATGCAAACTGGAAGGGGTCCAGGGAGGGTGGGAGGACAGACTTCTTCGGGACAGGGATGATGGTGGTGGTTTTGAGGCACGTGGGGACGACAGCCTGGCTCAGCGAGATGTTGAAGATGTCCGTGAAGACATCCGTGAGCTCCCCTCCTCAGCACACGACCAGGTCTGTTGTCAGGACCAGAAGCTTTGCGAGCGTTGATCCTGCTGAGTGTCCTCCTCACACTGTCCAGGGACAGCGTCAATACCTGTTCGCCAGGAGGGGGTGGAGACTTCTGTGCAGGTGTGCTGTTGTGTGCCTCAAAACGGGCGAAGTTGGCACCTCTCAAGCTCCATCAGGTTGGATGGGAAGCGTCGGTGCACAGCCATTTTCAGATCTCTCCAGAGATGTTCAATCAGATTCAAGTCTGGGCTCTGGCTGGGCCCACTCAAGGACATTCACAGAGTTGTCCTGAAGCCACTCCTTTGTTATCTTGGCTGTGTGCTTAGGGTCGTTGTCCTGCTGAAAGATGAACCATCACCCCAGTCTGAGGTCAAGAGCGCTCTGGAGCAGGTTTTCATCCAGGATGTCTCTGTACATTGCTGCATTCATCTTTCCCTCTATCCTGACTAGTTTCCCAGTTCCTGCCACTGAAAAACATCCCCACAGCATGATGCTGCCACCACCATGCTTCACTGTAGGGATGTATTGGCCTGGTGATGAGCGTGGTGCCTGGTTTCCTCCAAACATGTCGCCTGGCATTAACGCCAAAGAGTTCAATCTTTGTCTCATCAGACCAGAGAATTTCTGTTTCTCATGGTCTGAGAGTCCTTCAGGTGCATTTTGGGCAAACATCCAGGCTGCAAAAGCAAACTCCAGGTCGGGCTGCCATGTGCCTTTTACTCAGGAGTGGCTTCCGTCTGGCCACTCTACCATACAGGCCTGATTGGTGGATTGCTGCAGAGATGGTTGTCCTTCTGGAAGGTTCTCCTCTCTCTACAGAGGTACGCTGGAGATCTTCTCTCTGACAGAGTGACCATCGGGTTCTTGGTCACCTCCCTGACTAAGGCCCTTTTCCCCCGATTCGCTCAGTTTAGACGGCCTAGATTGACGGCCAGCTCTAGGAAGAGTCCTGGTGTTTCTGAACTTCTTACATTTATTGATGATGGAGGCTACTGTGCTCATTGGGACCTTCAAAGTAGCAGAAATTTTTCTGTACCCTTCCCCAGATTTTTGTGCCTCAAGACAATCCTTGTCTCTGAGGTCTACCGACAAGTTCCTTTGACTTCATGCTTGGTTTGTGATCTGACATGCATTGTTAACTGTGGGACCTTATATAGACAGGTGTGTGCCTTTCCAAATCATGTCCAATCAACTGAATTTATGACAGGTGGACTGATAGCTGAAGCAACATCTCAAGGATGATCAGTGGAAACAGGATGCACCTGAATTTAATCTTTTTTTGGAATAAGGCTGTAACATAACAAAATGTGTAAAAAGTGAAGCGTTGTGAATATTTTCTGGATGCAGAGCTTCATCTGCATCAGACCACCAGCAACCATCAGGAGGAGCAGCGGGGCCTGGAGCTGTTTGGCACCTTTCATGGAAACCTGTTTTAGGACGTCTGCTGGTCACTTCATTCACATTTTCACTTCTTCCGACTTCTGCCGACAGTCTCATTTTTCAAGGCTCTTTTTAGGAGTCTGACCGTGGTTTGCTGTCGGTGGCGTCTCTCCAGGTGTTTCTTGGCCAACGTTTTACACAGACAGGTAAAAAAAACTTCAAATTCACGGAACTGGATAGTTTTTATCAACTGTGGACTGTGGAAACTACACTTTTATTAGCGTCTGTTCAAATGTGTTTGGACTCAGTTGAGTTTAATTACAGTTAAATAATTATCCAGCAGGGGGAGCTGCAGCTCAGTGTGTCCTCATGAAAACAGATTGAAAAAGATCCTTTATTTCGCTGTTTGAGCTTCTAATGTGCTTATTAAACACCATAGCAACGGAGGGAATGATTACTGTGTCTTCATTTAACTAGAGACTCAATCAGACATAAAATAAATCGACCAGTAAAGGCTGATAAAAGATGATTAAAAATAAAAAGAGTTTCTCTGGTAAAAAGGAGCATCAGTTTTGTACGCATGCGCTTTTCATGACGTCCTATACGGAAGTGGTACAGTTTAGTACATTTTCGCTTGTGATTATGTTATTTAAGTGAGATGATTAAAAATGTTTCTCTGGTAAAAAGGAGCATCAGTTTTGTACGCATGCGCTTTTCATGACGTCCTATACGGAAGTGGTACAGTTTATTACGTTTATGTTTGTCAACATTTTCGTCCTGTGATCGAGATTACTGTTCACTTTGGTAAGTGAGGCGCTGATTGTTGTATTTTCTGTGGCGACATTAACTTTGTTTCTGCTGCTGTGAACAGCTGATGTGTTTTTTTTAAAGAACTACAACTGTAGGCGAAGAATTCGCAGTGCATGCCGGGAAGACTTGGTCTATGTCTATAAAGCGTTTTATAAAGGTGTGCTTTTCAATGTTTGTGACGCCAAACACGCTGCTGTGAGGAGACTGCTGTGAGTGTTGGATGTGGTCGAGTCGTGCTGCTGTTGTGAGTTAGTTTGTGTCTCCAACCATCACAGAGGACGCTTCCTCCCAGAGTGAGCTCCCCGCCTCTGAGCTGTACAACTCATACTTACCTGGCAGGGGAGATACCATGATCAAGAAGGTGGTTCACCCAGGAGCGAGGCTCAAGCCATTGCACTCCGGTGGCTGTGCTGACCCTCTGCGAATTCCCCAAATGTGGGAATCTCGACTGCATAATTTCTGGTAGTGGGGGACTGCGTTCGCGCTCTCCCCTGATTTATATGTCAAATGATAAAACAAAAACCTGGAATAAAATACAAAATTTAGTGACCATTTTTAGTCTTTAGTTTTCTTATTTTGTTTGTTATGTTTATTCATCTGCATCTTAAAATAGAAACAGAGGCTGTACAAAAAAGTAATCAATAAACATCCAGAATATTTACAGTAAAACAACACATTATGTAGGCAGAAGACTTTGGTTTTATATCTTTAAATATTAAAGTATTAAAGGTTTACTTCCTGTTAATTAACCTGTTAATCTGCCACTGTTTTTGACATTTGTCAGATAAAAGTAGTGTAGTGTAGTGAGACTGGGGCAAATGTCAAATGACATTTGAGAGAGAATAAACTTTTTCATGAGATGAAACCATCAGTTATGAAAAAAGATCCCACTCTGATGCTGACATTGCACCCTGCACTATTTAAATCAGCAATCACTGGTAATGAAATTCTTCAATCTCAGGCTCCCTAAACAAAATTTTAATAAGAATAGAAAAACTCAACAAAAGATTAAGAAAAAGAAAAATATAAAATAAAAAAATAATAATAAACCATAAAATATAAATTATACAATTAAAATATAAACTAATTAATATACAACTAAACAGAGATATACAATAAAATATACAATAGAAAGTGATGGTGTTGTGAACAGAGTTCAAAAGTCTTACAGCCTGCAGGATTAAGCTGACATCTTCTTTGTATTTTGCTCTTATTTTCCTCTTAAAACCATGATGGTGAAAGATGATGAGAAATGTTCACGCACTTCTAACACACTAGAGTTTTATGGGAAAATATTTTAATGTCTTAAATGTTTATGCTCTTAATAAAAATAAAAAAAATACAGGTATGACCTTTTAGAAAGCTTCCACATACTAAGTAGGGCACTGTTATTTGTTGGAGGGGACTTTATGTTTTAAGCAGGAATGGTAGGAAAGGAGCAGGGTAAAATTTTAAAGGGAGAAGTGCCAAAAGTGACAGACCCTTCAAGTCTTTTAGGATATGCATGCACTGTGGTGGGAAATGGTGAAAAGAAGAAAGTCTGGTAAGAAAGAAGATATAGACAAGAGACTTTGGGACTGCAAAAATGACATCAAGGGTAAACTAAACCAACATGGGATGGATTTTAATGAAGAAATTTAAAAAAATAAAAAAGAAAAGTCAGTTTTAGCAGAAATTAAAAGCAAGGGTTGTCATTTTAAAGAAAAAACGGGGGTGGCGTTTTAAAACTACAAAAAGAAAACTGATGCAGGACTCACAACGCAAGACGTTAAAGCAACTGTGGAAAACTTTTAAAGCGAACCTTATAATGAAAGCTTGTTAGAAAAGGCACCATGTCTGAAGCTTTAAGGTTAGTTGAACAGAAAATCGACTGACATCTTTTGGAATTTTATTTGATGTTTTTGGATATTTTAGCGCCTGACTTGCTTGCTGTTTTGATGGACTTTTCTGAATTTGACTGACTTCCTGATAGCTTCAGAACAGAGATAGTGACTCTTCTATATAAAGACAAAGACAAGACTGACCTGAGAACCTGGAGAACTATCACACTTTTAAACATTGATTGCAAACTTTTTAGTTTCATTGTTGTTAGAGGGGCCGATTCACCTGAGACACCATCTGTTATACGAGAGAAGTGGTAGGGAAAGTCAGGCAGAGAGTTCGGGAGTGGAGACTTGGAGTACTGACTATTGAAGGACAGGTGTTGTGATTTTAGCTTTGATTTTACGGATCACTTCTGGGTTTTTCCCACCGAGAAATGTGCTTTTAGACCTGGAGAGAGCCATGTCTTATTTCCTGTGAGGGTCCAAGTGAGGAGAAATTTAAATTCTGGAGGGTGTCTTACCTCAGATGACTGAAGCCTTTACCCACTCATCCTAATGTAACTTTTTCTCTTAACCTGCCACTGTCAAACATTTTTAAGGCATTTTAACAAGTTTTAACTAACCACTAGTCTCTCATATTGGTTGTGCACGAGCGAGAACCAGTGAGTCCAGTGCGTGAGAAAAGCAAAAGCAAGTAAAAAGATTCAACCCAGTGCCCGTTCACACGAAGGAGCTGGTCTGACTCCCTGGGTGACGCAGGTGGGAAGGAGCAACAGGGTGAAGGTCCCCTCTGAGTACCTGGACAGCATCCTAAGACACCTACACTGTTTAGAAGGGATGATAGATTCCTGATGGAGGCGCACCTGCACAAGAAGAGGCATGAAAGACAATGTTTTAACTGTTGCAATCCCTTTGTAAAGATTTTTACATTGACACTCAAACAAAAACATAAAAAGACTGAAGCTTTTATGTACACTTCAACTTGTAATATTTTATCTGTAATGTCTATTAAAACAATTACTTTAATTGTTGTCAGTACAGTTTTATTGATTACTTACTTATTGACTGAACTGTTGTATTTCTACAGTAAACTATATGTCTTTAATATGTAAGGTTTTTATGAAATGTGTTTGAAAGAGCATCATTAAACCTTTTTTCAAAAGAAAAATCTGTTCTTATCAGTTTAGTATCTGATATGTCAGGTGTGATCATCGTTAAGATGAATGAAAACACACACACGTGGTTTGTTTGTGTCTCCTGTTGTAAACCTGGCTGTGATTGCCGACTACGTGGGACCACGTGACCCGAAAGCGCCGAGCATCCACCTTCAGCCTGTGGACCCCTCAGTGAAAGCAAATTGACCGTGCAGGTGGGTGACCCCCTTCGGCTGGACCGACAGACGTGTAAAGCCATCGCTTCTCGGCCTTTTGGCTAAGACTGCGGTGGAAACAAACACTTCTCTTGAGTAGCAAGAAACTCTTGCCTGTCTGTGGCATTGTTTTCTTGTTACTAGCCTTTGGAGGATATTGTACTCGTTCCTAGTGAATAATATTTCAGCTTTTCGTAGTTGAAGCCAGCCTTTCACATACAGGAATTCATTGGCTCAGAGGGTTCTGGGAGTTACCGTGGATCCTGCTGCTTGGTTTCACACCTTGTCCAGGCCAAACAAAAAACAGTAAGTGTGTTCTTAGTGTGTCTTTATTTATTTATTTATCCTTTTAGCACTTTTACATATTTTAAGAGGTTTTAAGTGTTTTTAGGTTAATTTATCAGTTTTTTTCTTGTGGTGCCTCCACCATGTCGGCCAACCGTGCCGGCATGCGGAGGCACCACAGTGTCAGATTTAACTTCAAAGAAAAAGAATGGAAGGCTCCTGGAGATGTCCAGACTCGATTTCTCCAGGAAGCTTATCCAAAAAACATTGAATTTTCGGGCTCAGGATATAAACTGTATAATGACTCTCCCCTTTAACAAAGGTTTTGACGTTAGTTTTGTGTCTGCTGGTATGCTTCGCGACTTCTGGACAAGATTTGAAAATGTGAAGGGCTCATCCTTCAGCCTTTTCTGCACTCAACGTTGAGAAACCGACTGACAATGCCTCTAAAACGGTCATTGTCAGAATGTTTAATGAGACGGTGAATGCTGAAGACATTTGTTCGTGGCTGGGTAGATATTGTACTGTTAAAGGACAGGCTACCAAGGTGCGTCATGAGGATGGCATCTGGAATTATGCTTGGAGGGTCCCCATCCAACAATGGCAGGACCCTCAGGGCTTCCAGGGCCTGAAACACCTGCCACCAATGATAGTTCTGGGAAATAACAGGGGCTACATCCACTACCAGGGTCAGCCAAAACTCTGCCGCAAGTGTGGTGAGGCACGGGCACCTGGCAGAAGCATGCCAGCACATCATTTGTGGCAAATGTAGAGAAATTGGGCATACCTTTGAGGAATGTCCCAATGGCAGAAAGTGCAACCTCTGTGGAGAGACAAACCACCTCTTCAGAGATTGCCCAAACTCTTTTGCCAACAAACTAAAGGCAGCAAAACAAGCTGAACAAGATGGGGACAAGGAAAATGGTGGACAAAATGAGACCGTTACAGAGCTAATTGAGGAGGCTGGAGAAAAAAATTTGAATGACCTGGAACTCCTGTGACTGGAGGACAAGGATCAGGTGATGGGGAGGGGCCTGCAAAGGCCCCAGTAGTGGAAAAGGGAGAAGAAAATGGGCCAATGCAGGCAAAAGGCGGAGCTAGCTCAGAATTTGAAAACAACCAATCAGGGAGTATTAGTGAGGATGCCTCCCTCCCCAACGCCCAACAGTCCAAGAGGCCCATATCGGAATTGTCCTCTGAGTCTCCTGTAGTCTCAGAGAAGAGGGGAAGAGCTGGGATCTCATCAGACAGTTCATCTGTGGATGAGCCCAGAGTCTTTCCCTCCAGTTCCCCAAATGAGGTCTCTTTCTTGACAATAGCTCTGCAATCAACTCCGAAGGACTCAAAAGCTCAATGCAACCTTGTGTCAGAGGCCAACCTCCTAGAGTCCGAAAGGGGAATGGAGCTCAACCCCGTCACCTCTCGCCCATGAGAGTGAAGGAAGAGCTCCACTCACATGAGATAAATTAACTGCCTTTATTTTAGTCTTTTAAAAATGGTCATACTTGTTGTTTTTAACCATATTCATGACACTCACCTTCTCAACCATAAATGTGAGAAGTGAAGTCGTGAAGTCGCGAGTTACAGCCCAGAGTGTTTTATCCTTTCTTAGCTCTCTTAAGTCAGATGTGTTTTTACTACAGGAGTGTTGTCTACCGTTTTTAAATCACTACAAAGAGTGGGAGGTGTTATGGCCACAAACATCACTATGGAGCGGATCCAACGAAAACAGGAACGATGGCGTGGCCATTTTAATCAAAAACCCTCTGGTCTTGGTGAAGGGCAGCACTGTGGTGAGAAATGGTAGGGCACTTTTAGCACAACTGACTTTTATGGAAAAAAAGATTTTAACGTCTTAAATAGTTATGGCTTTAACGGAAAAAATGACAGGTATGACCTTTTTGAAGACTTACAGTCCCACATGCTAGGTAGGGCACCGTTAGTTGTAGGAGGGGATTTTAATTGTGTTTTAAGCAGAAATGATAGGAAAGGAGCAGGGGAAGATTTTAAAGTTGATAAAACATCGGTTTTATTACAGGGCCTATGCAAGGGATTTTAAACTTCTGGACTGTTTTAAAATCATGCATCCCAGAGAGGAGGGCTTCACCTGGTTCAGTGGTGATGGCACCAAAGCCTCTCGCATTAACTACATTTTATCACGTGATTGCCCACCAACCGATGCTAGATTAGAACCTGCTTTCTTTTCCGATCACGCAATACTTTCGTGCACTCTTTCACTCTCTTCTGGTGTGACAGCAGGAAGTGGTCTGTGGAAACTCAACTGCTCCCTTTGAGAAGATAGGGAATTAGTTAGCCAGTATAGGGAGCAGTACCGAGAGTGGCAGACCCTTCAAGACTTTTATGTTTCACGTGCACACTGGTGGGAAAAGGTCAAAGAAAGGACCCAGACTTTTTTTAGAAAGGCAGGTAAGAGAAAAAAAGACAGGGACAATAGACGCATGTTAGGACTGCAAAAAAGACTCCAACGGTATTTTAAATTAAATCTAGAAGGGATGGATTTTAACGAAGAAATAAAAGAAATTAAAACAGAAATGTTGCGTTTATCAGAATTTAAAAGTAAAGGTGTCATTTTAAGGAGCAAAGAAAGAGAAATAGAGGAAGGAGAGAAGTGCACAAGATATTTTTTTAAGAAAATTGTAAATAAAGGGGGGAACATTTTAAAACTACAAAAAGGAAATGGGTGCACAGCTGACACAACACAAGACATCAAGGCAACTGTGGAAGAGTTTTATAGCCAACTCTACGATGAAAAACCTGTAAAAAAAGACACCATGTCTGAAGTTTTAAAATTCATTGAAAGGAAAGTCAAGGACAGTGTGCTTTTAACCCAAGATTTTACCATCCTTGAGTTAAATAAATGCATTAAAAGTTTTAAGGTGGGTAAGTCTCCCGGAGAAGACGGACTTCCTTTGGAATTTTATTTAACATTTTGGGATCTTTTAGCACCTGACTTGTTTGTTGTTTTTAAGGAATGTGAAAAGCTTGACCAACTTCCTGATAGTTTTAGAACAGGGATAGTGACTCTCCTCTATAAAGACAAAGACAAGACCGACCTGAAAAACTGGAGACCTATCACACTTTTAAATGTTGATTGTAAACTTTTTAGTAAGGTTTTAGCATCACGGATGTCGTTGTTCTTAGAGGGGCTGATTCACCCAGATCAAGCCTGTGCCATCCCAGGGAGGAAGATCACCGACAGCCTCATACTGATTCGTGACACCATCTGTTATGCGAGAGACAGAAACATCCGGCTAGTAGTCCTAAATTTAGACTTTGAAAAAGCATTTGATCGGGTCTCGCACCAGTACCTGTTCCAGGTACTGCAAAAAATGGGGTTCCCAAATAGGTTTATAGCTTGGGTGGGAATTGCTGTACCGGGGCATTACCAGCAAATTCATTGTAAATGGGCATCTGACAAAAGCAGTAAATATAAACTGTGGCGTCCGTCAGGGTTGTCCATTATCTGCCCTCCTCTACGTGCTCTGTATAGAGCCACTGGCACAGATCTTGAGAAGGGACCAACGAATCAATGGGATTGGGGCACCTGGGAGTGGTGGGCTTGAAACAAAATGTGTTTTATACATGGATGATATAAATATTTTATGCACTGATATTTTATCTATCTACAGGACGCTGGACTTGACTGATTGGTTTGGACAGGCCTCTGGGTCAAACACTGAACAGAAGCAAGACCCAAGCCCAATTTTATGGACCGTGGAAAGCAACTGAGACGACAGGACTCCCGCTGACTGTGACACAGACCGACCAAAGAATACTAGGGATCAAATTTGACAGGGAAGGGTGGAGGTAAAACAAATTGGCCAGACGTGGTAGGGAAAGTCAGGCAGAGACTAGGGTACTGGGGACTTAGAGGACTGACCATGGAAGGAAAGGTTTTAATCATCAAAGCAGTGATTTTACCTTTGCTTTTACTAATCAGTTCTGTTTTTATCCCACCAAGAAAAGTGCTTTTAGATCTGGAGAGAGCCATCTTCTACTTCCTGTGGGGGTCTAAGTCGGAACGACTGCAGAGAAACCTAATGAAGAGACCAAAAGAGAAAGGAGGAAAAGGAGTGCCAGACCTGTGCCTGTTTTTAGGAAGCAGATATATTGCACAACACATTGCAGCCGCCACCACCCCATCTAGAAACCCCAAGACTGCAGCAATGACACAGTTCTGGATGGGGTCATACCTAAGAAAACTGAAACTTTTACCCACAGACCTGAGAGTCCCTGTTTCTTTTAACCTGCCACCAGCCTACACTTTTATTCAGACTTTCTTAAAGCATTTCAACATTGAACAAGAAGAGCTGCAAGTTTTAACTAACCACCGTTCTCTTATTTTCGCTGTGCAGGAGCGGGAACCAGTGAGTCCAGTGCGCGGACTGGCTCTTGGCGAGCCCTCAACAGTTTGGCGCAATGTCAACCATCCTGCTCTTCCAAACAGACTCCGGGACCTGTCATGGATGGTGGCTCACGAGATCCTCCCAGTCAGGTCCGTAATGCACTCCCGAGGCATGTCGACGCACTCAACTTGCCCCCGACCAGGCTGTGGCGCACCTGAGTCTGGTGAGGCATCTGCTCTGGGAGTGCAGCGCTGCCTGTAGACCAGTGGGCAATGGCCGGCTCCTTACAATTCCCGTACTTGCCAGCAAGGGAGGTCCTTACAGCACAGCTGGTGCTGTATGGGGTGAGCCAAAAGAAACAAATATCAGCACATGACTTTGCAAAGCAGTGGCTCACCCTTGCCGCCATCAAAGACGATAATACAGGAACTAAACTGATTTTAAGATATAAATGCATATTTAAATGAAAGATATTTCCACCCTGTAACATTTAAAGCTGCCCTGTTATTTACTGTCTACAAAAATCAATAAAGTATTTCTACAGAGCCTGACTTTGTTCAGCAGCAACATTAAAATTCATCTTATTGCATTAGAAGTGATATTTTTGATAGAACATAATATAACTAGAATACTATGAACTATGGCCTATACGTATATGACTTGATAGTGACAATACATGTGACAGATGTGACAGGTTGAAGTGTAAAGACAAAGTAGTTTGAGTTTTTCTGTGAGGTGTGATGTTAAAATATGTAGATAAATAAGTTGCACACAACTGCGATTTAGCAGGTGAGTGACGATGACTGTGAAACTATCAGCTGCTCGTTAGAACAACACATGCACTAGTTGTAAACTAAGAAAGTCTTCTTGAAGTTTGTCATTGGACAGTGAGAGGGGGGTGCACCGTTCCTGGAGGTACTGCAATACCAGGTCGATGCGCGGAGTGGACGGAGCAAGCCCCTATTCCATCTCCCTGTTCCAAAAATCAATTTAATATATGGTCCCCGGGTAGGGGACGTATCAGATATTAAACTGATAAGAACAGATACTACACTTGATCTTAGCCAAAAGGCCGAGAAGCGATGGCGCACTTCTGTCGGAGCGAAGGGGGTCACCCACCGCACGGTCGCTTTCACTGAGGGGTCCACAGGCTGAAGGAGCAGCTGGAGCTCAGTCCGGGAAACAAGAGCAAAGTACGAAGAACCACCGCGGAGGAAAATGTCCCAGAGTCGCTAAAAGGGAGTTATTGTAAAGAAATGAAGAAAACACATGTGGATGCTCGGCGCTTTCGCGTCACGTGGTCCCACGTAGTCCAATCACAGTTTACAACAGGAGACACAAACAAACCACGTGTGTGTGTTTTCATTCATCTTAACGATGAACACACCTGAATGTCTGAACACACCAACATGACTCTGAGGATGAAAAAATATTTCGTTTTTTTTTAACTTACTGTCAAAAACTAAACACGGATCTCGATCGGCCTCTAGTGGACATGAGGTCAAACTGCAGCCGGTACACATGGAGACACAATACTGCAGGCTGCTTTGGAAAAACTTGGAAAAATACAGTTTTTAATGCGCAAAGTCTGCATCAGAGTAGGATCTTTTTTTCATAACTGGCTGTTTCATCTAATTTTAAAAAGTTTCCTCTCTCTCAAATGTCATTTTAGTGTTTTGAATGGTCTCAATCTGCCCCACTCTCATTAAACCACACTACTTTTATCTGACAAATATTAAAACAACAGGGTCAGATTAAGACTGAAACTGGTTGTGTTAAACATCAAGTAGAAAGTAGTTTGAGTGATCTCGACCTGCTGCAACATGAAAATCCTCTTTACACAATGAACAGGAAGTAACAATGAAATACTTTATTATTTAAAGACAGATTGTGCCTACATAATGTGTCGATTTTCATCATAATAACAACATGCAGCAACATTTCCTTTTTATTGTTGCTTTGATGTCTGAAGAAATGAAGTAAACTAAACACGGTCAACATCAGCAGACACCTGAAACTCTGAAGTGTTTGTGTTTTATCATTTGACATATAAATCAGGGGAGAGCGCGAACGCAGTCCCCCACTACCAGAAATTATGCAGTCGAGATTCCCACATTTGGGGAATTCGCAGGGGTCAGCACAAGCCGGAGTGCAATGGTTGAGCCTCGCCTCTGGGTGAACCACCTTCTTGATCATGGTATCTCCCCTGCCAGGTAAGTATGAGTTGTACAGCTCAGAGGCGGGGAGCTCACTCTGGGAGGAAGCGTCCTCTGTGATGGTTGGAGACACAAACTAACTCACAACAGCAGCACGACTCGACCACATCCAACACTCACAGCAGTCTCCTCACAGCAGCGTGTTTGGCGTCACAAACATTGAAAAGCACACCTTTAATAAACGCTTTCATAGACCAAGTCTTCCCGGCATGCACTGCGAATTCTTCGCCTACAGTTGTAGTTCTTTAAAAAAAACACATCAGCTGTTCACAGCAGCAGAAACAAAGTTAATGTCGCCACAGAAAATACAACAATCAGCGCCTCACTTACCAAAGTGAACAGTAATCTCGCTCACAGGACGAAAATGTTGACAAATAATAAACTGTACCACTTCCGTATAGGACGTCATGAAAAGCGCATGCGTACAAAACTGATGCTCCTTTTTACCAGAGAAACATTTTTAATCATCTTTTATCAGCCTTTACTGGTCGATTTATTTTATGTCTGATTGAGTCTAGTTAAATGAAGACACAGTAATCATTCCCTCCGTTGCTATGGATGTTTAATAAGCACATTAGAGCTCAAAAAGCGAAATAAAGGATCTTTTTCAATCTGTTTTCATGAGGACACACTGAGCTGCAGCTCCCTCTGCTGGATAATATAAAAACCTGCAGGCCTGGCTGAGTCACATCTCCAGTCCTGGTAGCAAAAACAAACTTGAAGTACTCAAGTTGTCACAAATAGTCCATTATTTCTGTCCATATATGACATATTAATTTAATTTGAAAGGTTTACTACACATTTTAAGGTGTGTGACAAAGTACAGACAAACCAGCTAACGAGGAGCGGCTCTATTTAACTGTAATTAAAACGCAACTGAGCCCAAACACACTTGAACAGACGCTAATAAAAGTGTAGTTTCGTCCACAGTCGATAAAAACTATCCAGTTCCATTAATTTGTACGTAAGTTTTTTTTACCTGTATGTGAAAAACGTCGGCCAAGAAACACCTGGAGAGACGCCACCGACAGCAAACCACAGTCAGACTCCTAAAAAGAGCCTTGAAAAATGAGACTGTCGGCAGAAGAAGTGAAAATGTGAATGAAGTGACCAGCAGACGTCCTAAAACAGGTTTCCATGAAGGTGCCAAACAGCTCCAGGCCCCGCTGCTCCTCCTGATGGTTGCTGGTGGTCTGATGCAGATGAAGCTCTGCACCGCCTCCACTGAGTCCATCAGGTAGTTCACTGTTAGGTAACACTGGACTCAGTGTGCTGCAACATTTCACCAAACAGCACTTCACTCAGTGTTGGAGCTCTAACGTTTGGCTAAAACTGAATGTTTTGTTAGTTCTGGAGTTAACATTTTTAATTTATTATTAATTTTTTTGTTAAACATTTGGAGCATCCCTACTGAAAATGAGGAGTTTTGTTAGAGTTTATTCACACTTTTTCATATATTTCAGAGACAAAATGGAGAGTGGATGGAAGATAATGACACACGACAGTGCAACTGAGCTGGATTCAAACACTCAGAGTCCACCAGAGACCACTAAGACTCCTGAACTCTAAACTTTATTTAGAGCAAAATACATGAATAAAAATGTCTCTTTATTACTCAAATTGACTTTTTTTAACACATTGTGTGAGATAGGTATATTAACTTCATCGACATCTGTGTAGTCCGCATGTCACATGCAGCACTGCATATCTTGAACACCTCTGCTTCACATCACAGCAGCTTGTCAGTCCAGTCACACAGCAATCATTCTTTGTAGTCTCTACATAACGTTAAAAGACTCACCTCCTTTAAATCCAGCTGCTCTCCTTCCTTTGATCGATGTAGAAGATGATCATAACTGCATCACCGCTATTGACATGTGTTCATTGTCAAGGCCAGACTTATTGCAGACACCAATAATTGATTCTGATATGATTCTCTACACTGATGGCTCACCATCATACCAAACATCTTGCTGGAAGATGAGAGGCATTTTAACTTCTGAGGATAAACCAATTCAACACCACTCTTTAGTGGCTAATTTACTAGAGGCCATTTTGCTGCCATCTCAACTTGGTATTGTTAAATGTCCTGCTGACACTAATGTTCTGATGATCTTCTGGAAATATGTTAGCTGACTCTGCAGCTAAACAAGGGAGAGGAATCTTTGTTTGAGTAAAGGTTGTGCTCCTCAGCCAGAGTCTAGTTTGTAGCTCCACCCCGATGGTCACCAGGTTTGTCCTCATTCTCTCCTCCATGTCCGTCAAATTTGGGAGAAGGGGGGGATAAATTATGTGCACCAATTTGCACCAGCCATCACACAAATTTCACAAACACTAGTGAATAGATGCATGACCTGTCAGTATACAACAACAAGACTAAGTCCTCGTGGATTTGGATGGGGGGTACAAATGTCCCCAGGGACACGTCTGCCTTTGACATCCCATAAAACTACTTTGCTATAGACTGAAGAGTGCATGTGTCATGGGTCCCAAATGGCTGAGGCCATAGTAACAAAAAGATTTATTGTTGATTGTTGCTGAACTTTCCTAGAAAACAGGTAAATACCAGTTAGGAAAGGAGACGCGAACTGCTCTCTTCTCCTCCGGATCTCCGTCTGACCTCACTGGACGGAAGTGCCCCTGATCTAGGGACCCAGCGGCAATGCTGCGAGACTCATAGGTTCCACTCTCCGATTTCCTAATCAACTTATAGTATTAACACAGATCATGTATAACAATAAATTAAAAAAAAAAACAAATTCCGATTTAGTTTTCACACACCTCCCAACAAAAAGAAGTGGCTCCTGACACCTGATCTGAATACTTCAACAAGTCCAGAAAAACAGTTACAATAACAATACACATTTCACACACAGGACATAAGGTAAGTATGAATGGTAAGGTAAGTTTTAAATGTAAAGTATGTATGAAATAGTTTGAGTGTATTTATATTTACAGGTATTTTCAAATGTAGCAAGTGGCCTCCAAATCCATAAATGGAAGTAAGGTAAGTATAAAACATCAGGTAGGTATGGTTTCAATGTATGTATTTGTAAAAGTGTTTTCTCTTCTGCGACTGTGGCATATTAGTGGTTGTGTTCTCAGGAGGCTCTACTGGTAGGTTGTTCACTTGCAACAACATGTTCGGATGCAAGGTGCGAATGGGACCTACTCCTGTCTCTGGTCTGACTTTATAAACGGTTATCCCCCACCTGCTCTTGCACAATGTAAGTCATTTTCTCCCAGTATGGTCTGAGTTTGCCAGGCCCACCTCTCTCACTGAGGTTCTGTATCAGGATCCTGTCTCCAGTCTGAAGTCTTTCCAGTTTTCCTTTTCCTTTTCTTCGAGGGTCCGCAGCATTTGTAATAAGGTGGGATTTAGTCTTTCAACAGGGTTGCCCTGGGGATGATATGGTGAGGTCCTTGAGTGACCGACTCCTGATAACTTTCTGAGTGATCGAAAACAACTGATTTTCAAATTCCTGACCTTGGTCATGGTGAAGCTTGGTGGGATACCCAAACCTGGGAATGAAATCATTCATTGCCGATCAAGCAGCCTGATCTTGAAAAGCCCAGCTTTGTTCCTTGTGGGGTAGGCTTGTGCGTACGCGAACCTGGTTAAGTGGATCAGATATATATATATATATGATATATGTCATGTAACATACGGGGTCATTGTCTGTGAACACTGTGAAATAAGGGGCATAGAATAAATAATCCCTGATTTTGTCACATATTGCCCACTTTAGTGCCAGGAACTCAAGCTCTCCACTGTGTAGGTGTGATAGTTCTTCTCTGCGGGTGTTAGTGTACGCTCACGTGACCCATATGCTGCTATGACTCTCAACTTCCCATCTTGGTTTCTGATAAAGAACCACTCCAAGGCCCTTTTGAGAAGCATCTGTGTGGAGTGTGAATGGACGGCTGAAGTCTGGGTATGCCAGTACTACTGGGGGTTTAGTGAGCACATCTATGAGACATTTGAGGACCTGCTGATGTTCCTCTTTCCACTCTACTGGACTTATCATCCCGAGCTCTGGAGGTTCCTCTTTACTGTTGGGACTGTCTGGGACAACTTCTCTTCCCGTGCGGTGGCTTGGATGTCAGCAGGTCAGGTTTTGTCTGGAGAAGGTCATACAGAGGCTTGGCTATGAGCGAGAAGTTCCTGTACCTCTTATGTTAGAATTCTGTTCATAGACTTCAGTTCGGCATTCAACACAATCATCCATCCCTCAACAGCTCAACAGCTCATTCTGAAACTGGACCAGCTGGAATTGAATTAACACCTCAAGGTGCAACTGGCTACTGGACTTCCTGACCGGGAGACCACTGGCAGTTTGGGTCGTTTGCAGTTTGGGTCGGCAGGAACACATCCAGCATCACCACAGTGAACACAGGGGACCCCCTGAAGGACAAGGATGTGTGCTGAGCCCCCTCCTTTTCACTCTGCTGACATGCATGACCCTCTGACTGCACGACACCATGTCGCACATGACACGACTGTGGCGGGTCGCATCAGCAACAACGATGAAACAGACTACAGGAGCGAGGTGAGCCGCCTGGCCTGGCCTTGTGGTGTGAACACAACAATCTCTCTCTGAATGTGGAGAAGATAAAGGAGATTGTTGACTTGGACTTCAGGAGAACGCCCCCAGCATGCACCTCATGACCACCTCTCAATGGTGCTACTATGGTGGAGAGGGTGAGCAGCACCAAGTTCCTGGGTGTGCAGGTCACAGAGGACCTCTCCTGGACCATCAACACCACCTCACTGGCCAAGAAACTGGCCAAGAAAGCCTCAACCAGCGCCTCTACTTCCTCTGCAAACTGAGGAAAGCTACAGCACCTTCTACAGAGGCACCATTCGAGAGCGTCCTGACCAGCAGCATGACCGTGTGGTACATACGTGTGGTAGTGGCGCCTGCTCCACGTCCTGCAGGAAGACCCTCCAGCGCATCGTGAGAGCAGCTGAGCTGAGAGATGAGGAAAGCTCGTCAGAGGTGCCTCTCTCCCCTCCCTGCAAATCAGATCGTCGGTGCCTCTCTCCTGGACCTCCCTGCAAGACATCTACACCTCTCGCCTCACCTATAAAGCCCTCTGTATCGCGAGGGACCCCACCCACCCGTCACACAGCTTCTTCAGCCTGCTGCCATCAGGAAGGAGACTGCAGAGCCAGCGGGCCAGGACCAGCAGATTGAGGGACAGCTTGTCCACCAGGCTGTCAGGATGCTGAACTCTCTCCCTGCTCTGCCCCCCTTCCACACACACACACACACACACACACACACACACAGACACACACCCTGGACTCTGACACCCCCCCAACACTTGAACTCTTGATATTCCCTCAGGTTAACACCCTCAGGAACTCAAAAAGCACACTACTACTTTATCCCACTTTATTCACTTTAACCAGACCATAAGTTAACTCAGTTTCTTTGCACTACAACCATATATATTTGCACCTGACTGCATTATTTGCCTCGTCTATTTATCTCCATGTCTTATTTATTCAGTTTGAAGATTGTACTTTGGTCTATTTTTGTACTTCATGCACCAAGGTTTGAGAGAACTGTAATTTCAATTCTCTGTTTGTCCTGTAACTTGCTGCAGAATTGACAATAAAGTTGACTTTGACTTTGAAATAGGTATATTAACTTCATCTATATGAAACCATGGATACGTATCCTTAATTAACTTAGTTAGTTTGCTAGTTAAGTAGACTTAAGTTTTTAAATGATTTAAATAATTTATCGATAGCAACATCAGAGTCACTCAGTTAAAACCTCCTGCCTGTCCTCACCATGTTTTACTGAACCTCATTTTGTGTGTTCTCTTTCCTAAACTTTAACACTAAATCAGAGTTACAGCAGGGTGACTTTAAAGTATGGCTGTCCTGCAGTGGAAAAATGACAAGTGAGCAGCTGTAGAAGGAAATAAAGACTGATCTACAGCTGGTGATTCAGCTCACAGGCAACAACCAATAAAAAAGGAAATAAACTGAGAACAGTGTAGTTTTATGCTAATTTACCTCGAGCTTATTATATGACATCCTTCATTTAAAAGTTATTTACTGATGTGTGCTACATGATAAACTCTTGCCTCCAGTCTATATCCAGATATTGCTCTGTCTGTTGCTCCACACTGACACCATGTGCAGTCTGTGACTGAGAGGGTAAAGTCAATTTGGGCTTGAATAATTGGTTTGTGAAGGAAATGAGCGCAACTTCATGTTTGTTAGTCGGCGATCCATTAGAGCATTTGGCAAGAGTGACCATGACCTTCAGATGACCTCAAAGTGCTGATTGTAAGAGAGAAAGAGAAAGAAACAATGTGGAAATAACATCTGTGTGCACATTGTGTCACCTTCTGTACTGTAAAGAGCAGCGTTATGTGTGACTCTGAGCTGGAGGCCAATCTCATGTGTCCTCCAAGGGAGACAAATACAAAGAAAAACAGCAAAAGGTAAACAACAAACAGGTGTGAAGCAAACATGCAGTCTGACCTCTACATCACATAAGCTCACTCTGAGGGACCAAAAAAGAAAAAGAACGAGGACTGCAGCAAAATCTTACATTGTTTGAGAATTACTGAGGAGGATCAATAAATGAAGAGCAGATGGGAGTGACTGTATTTCAAACTACAATGATCTCTCTGTGGTTGTTTAGCTCCACCAACCAGTCAGGTCGCAGTTTTACATCCATGTCTGTTCAGACTTGTATAATATATGGAGTGAAGACTTTGAAGGAATTTAATAAGAAGCTATCAAGTTCATTTTTATGTGAGATGGAAGTTAATCACTATATTGACATGTCTGATTCCAGTCAATCATTTCCAGTGAGAAACATGCTGTCTTCACTTAAAAGTTTTACAGAAGAGTACAGAAGACTGGTAGAGTGTTTCATCACATGCTGCAAAGACAATCACCTGAAGATCAATATCATTTTGCTATTTTTGAAACAGCTAATGTAATACAATGTAGTGATCAATAATTAGAATAAACAAATGAATTTACTTTCATGATCTTTGATCAATATAACAGGAGAAACAAATGGAAGAGATCTGTCAAGAAGATTACATTTGCCAACATATTTCCAGTACTGCACTGAATCAACAAGAAAAGCAGCATCCTTAAATCATCAGTAAATTACCATTGACTTCAGCATGTTCTGAATGACTTGTAAACATAAACCTTTGTATAAACAAGTTTTATGAAAAGGCTCCCCAGTCAGACTGAAGTGAAGACAATTTTACGCTTCCAAAGCAAAAGTGATGCCAGAGGAATTAGCTCCAACTCCTGTTACATTGTGAAGTAGCATTAGCATCTTTTTTCCTAAGACAAAGCTAAAGAAAATGGTTTAAACAATATTTAGTTAGCAAGCTAAAAAGTCAGACTTCATTTTTACACCATTAAAGTAACCATGTATATGAGTATTGGAAGGCACATTTTAATAGAACGGATGTTACAGTAGTGATGGTTTAGCAGCTAAAGGTGGCCTCACTTCAACATAAACTGATATAACAGTTTCATTTCATTTCATTGCTTGATTCTGTTGATTCAGACATAAGGAACATACTACATACTGCTCAGGCTGACAAAATTATTACAGGTGATCATAATGTCCAGTTTCAATTTCTCTGATTAAGTTTCCTGCATCTCCATAAATGTTCGAGAGAGAACCACGATGAATCCAAGAACTGATGTGTTCCCCCACTAATGTGAATTTGAGCTTATGCCAATGAGGAGACATAAATATGTACCATTCATTCATCACCTTTTACCACCATGTTATCTGTATTTTTCACCTGACTGCTGAAAAGTGGTCATTGTACTTTCACAACACACAAGCTGGCTTCTAATGTAAAATGTATTACATCTTCAATTATGACTAAAAGGAGCCTTTAAACAAACAGAATTCCTTCCTGTTTAGAAAGATTTGATCTTTTCATCCTGTGAAAGTGTATTTGAATAAACCGAGGCCTTCTGAGGTCTCAAATGGCCCTTTTCCACTAGTACCTACTCAGCTCGTCAGCTCGCTTCAGCCTCGACTCGCCTCGGCTCGACTCGACTCAGTTTCGGTCGTTTTCCATTACAATAGAGTACCACCTCAGCGTGGGTAGGGTCGTAAATCGTGGCAACGCGGCCGAAACTCCAGCGACGTAATTTGTTATGCGACACAAACACAAAACAACTATGGAGGCCACCAGACAAAGAAATGTCTGCACCTCGTCGTCGCTGCTCCAGCGGGGTTCGATTTCTGTGCAGCCATCTCTGATCGTGTTCGTTGTTGTTGTTATTGCATTTTAAAAATGGCGCGGTTGACTCTTATGAACGAGTCGCTCTCCTGACGACTCATCTAGTGACGTCAGGCCCTGGCCAATCAGTGGCCTGCCGTCTGCCGACATCACATTTTCGGCTCGACTCAGCTCGCTTGAGGAACCCCGGCCGAGTAGGTACTACGAAAAGTACCTGGTACCAGGTACTAAAACGTAATGGAAACATGCGTACAAACCGAGGCGAGTTCGAGTCGAGTCGAGCCGATGTAGGTACTAGTGGAAAAGGGGCATAAGAGTTCACTGATTTAGAGATTTATACAGATTTCTATTCTCTCTCTAAGGTTGTCAGTGCTCTTCTACAGGGCAGCTTGCCCACTTCAAATTAGACACTCAGAAGTTTAAATCATTGGTGCAGCAAGGCAAATGTGAAATCATCAGCAGGTGGAGTGAAAGACTCCACCCACCTTGGCTCCCTGGCCAGCCAGTTTATTGTATTCAGCAACGGCCTTCTCCGTCTGCAAGACTTTGACGTTGACACCTTTCTGCCTCACAAAGTCCAGCGTGGTGGAGGGAACCTGGGAGAAGAAAAAACAGCACAAACAGACTCAGTGTCTCCACAGGAAGCGTTTCAGACTCATTTTGTAGTCGTCCTTCACTGAATCACTTTAAAAAGGCTCACAAGCCTAAACTGTGGCCTTGACTATTGTCATACATCATTTGAAATCAAATATGATAGTAATATCTTCTAAGTCTAATGTGACTTTGCAGTTTGCCTCATCGGAGGGTTTTCTCAATACATATTTGAAATTAAGGATGAATCCATAATCTGATGAAAACTGGACTCTTGTGAGTCTGTTTCACCTGCAGAGCTTCACTCATGCCTCTGCCAATGACCAGCAAGTCTATTCCCTTCTTCAGCACCTCCTCCAGATCAGCAGGTTGAACTCCTGGGTGATGCTGAGGTGGATAAAGCAAAATAATGTGTGAGCACCGTCATCGCTGTTGGAGGGGAAACCCCAGAGTACTGCTGCTCCTGGTCCTGTTGTTTTTTTAAAGCAAGCAAAGTAAAGTTTTATGATTGTGGTTCCACTCACGTCAGTCCCGGTCTCTCTCCAGTCCCAGGCCCGACTGCCTCCAGGCCAGACCTTACAGTCCTTGTAGCTGGAGGAGCATCCCTTCACCTTCATGTGGCCCCAGGAAAGGGAGGAGATCTCTGGAGAGGACATGTTCTGCTGTACCTGCTGTGAGACAGAGAAGAGACAGAGAGGTAGGAGCAGATTATGTACATGTCATTAAACACTGTTAGAAAATATTCAAAGGCCTGAAGCAGCGAGAGAGAACGGCGACCTTGTTGGTTCACTGCATGTTACACTATAGATGGGTGTAATAAATTGCTAAACAAGTGTTGTTAACCAGAGCACTTTACAATTTCATTCACACATACACACCCCAACAGCAGCGATGGCAGTGTTTGGGACAATTTAGGGTTCAGTGTCTTGCAAAAGGAGGATAAAACCACCAACCGTGCCATGTCAGTGAGCGACCTGCTGAGCCACATCCTGTCAGACAGTACCACGTCAACTTTGAGACACATCAGACAGTACAATAAATACTAAATAAACTGCAGGACTACAGTGTAGAAAGGAAAAATAACATCATCACAACATCCATCCACATCGATGATTGAAAGGGCAGCAGCAAGAAAAACACAAACAAACAAATAAAAAAATTTGTTTCTGTGACAATGTTCATTGACCATCTCACTGGAACTGCACAGGCAATTTGGGAGATGCTGTCCATAACATTTGCAGTAAATTTTGATTCAGGCTGTCTTCTATCAGCAAAGCTAAATTTTGAGATCAACCTTCTCACAGCCTTTGCATCACACAGTATGCAGGGGCCTTTCAAGATGACAAAAGCACAATCCACAATCACTTCTAACACTTGACTGTTGTCATTAAATCAAGGCCAGACTCGGTTCACCTACAAAAGCCAAAAGCTTTCACTGCACTTCTGCTGTTATTCATAGGAGCTGACTGAGGAGCTATTTTTGTACTGCCCCCAGACTGACTCAAGCTGCCCACCAAAGCAACAAAAAAGTGGACGTCAACAATGTGCTGCTGCATAAATAAACCTCAACAGGAGGAAAACAAGTAGAAAGGGAGCTCCAGTTGATTAAAATGGAAGAGTAACTCATGAACAAAGGCCCGTCCTGCAGCTTACCCTCTGTCGATGTCCACAGACTGGACACACACCCTGAAATGATTCTTCCTCCTCAAGTTAAAGGGACCATTCAGTCCCACTCACATACAAGCAAACACTGACTTCACCCAAGTTTCAGCAGCGACCTGCACATTATATTTGTGTGCTTCATTTAAAACCACAGCAGGTTCACTGTGAGCAGATAAAAGATCAGAGCCTCAGACAGGTTTATTGCCAAGAAGGATTTTCACATACGAGGACTTTGTCTTGATGTCTTGGTGCAAAAAATATAAACACAGTAAGTCGAAAACAAAAAGAGGCAAATCAAGTACTTCAAGTCAGAAGTATCCATTAAATATAAAATAGACAATATTATAAAAGGACACAGTGTTATCATTAAAAATAAGATAAAGACAATACGAGCAGAAAGTTAGCAGCTCTTCTGTCTCATGTCAGAAATCATTAGCAAGAGGCTGATGAGCCGTTTGCTCTTTACTTTGTTTAGGATGTAGAAATATACTGATAATACAGGAACTAAACTGATTTAAGATATAAATGCATATTTAAATGAAGATATTTCCACCCTGTAACATTTAAAGCTGCCCTGTTATTTACTGTCTACAAAAATCAATAAAGTATTTCTACAGAGCCTGACTTTGTTCAGCAGCAACATTAAAATTCATCTTATTGCATTAGAAGTGATATTTTCGATAGAATATAATATAATATAATACTGTGAAGATGGCCTCTGCGTTTGACTTGATGTATGTTTTAGTGACAGATTGACAGGTTGAAGTGTAAAGACAAAAGTTTGAGTTTTTCTGTGAGGTGTGATGTTAAAATATGTAGATAAATAAGTTGCACACAACTGCGATTTAGCAGGTGAGTGACGATGACTGTGAAACTATCAGCTGCTCGTTAGAACAACACATGCACTAGTTGTAAACTAAGAAAGTCTTCTTGAAGTTTGTCATTGGACAGTGAGAGGGGGGTGCACCGTTCCTGGAGGTACTGCAATACCAGGTCGATGCGCGGAGTGGACGGAGCAAGCCCCTATTCCATCTCCCTGTTCCAAAAATCAATTTAATATATGGTCCCCGGGTAGGGGACGTATCAGATATTAAACTGATAAGAACAGATACTACACTTGATCTTAGCCAAAAGGCCGAGAAGCGATGGCGCACTTCTGTCGGAGCGAAGGGGGTCACCCACCGCACGGTCGCTTTCACTGAGGGGTCCACAGGCTGAAGGAGCAGCTGGAGCTCAGTCCGGGAAACAAGAGCAAAGTACGAAGAACCACCGCGGAGGAAAATGTCCCAGAGTCGCTAAAAGGGAGTTATTGTAAAGAAATGAAGAAAACACATGTGGATGCTCGGCGCTTTCGCGTCACGTGGTCCCACGTAGTCCAATCACAGTTTACAACAGGAGACACAAACAAACCACGTGTGTGTGTTTTCATTCATCTTAACGATGAACACACCTGAATGTCTGAACACACCAACATGACTCTGAGGATGAAAAAATATTTCGTTTTTTTTTAACTTACTGTCAAAAACTAAACACGGATCTCGATCGGCCTCTAGTGGACATGAGGTCAAACTGCAGCCGGTACACATGGAGACACAATACTGCAGGCTGCTTTGGAAAAACTTAGAAAAATACAGTTTTTAATGCGCAAAGTCTGCATCAGAGTAGGATCTTTTTTTCATAACTGGCTGTTTCATGTGATTTTAAAAAGTTTCCTCTCTCTCAAATGTCATTTTAGTGTTTTGAATGGTCTCAATCTGCCCCACTCTCATTAAACCACACTACTTTTATCTGACAAATATTAAAACAACAGGGTCAGATTAAGACTGAAACTGGTTGTGTTAAACATCAAGTAGAAAGTAGTTTGAGTGATCTCGACCTGCTGCAACATGAAAATCCTCTTTACACAATGAACAGGAAGTAACAATGAAATACATTATTATTTAAAGACAGATTGTGCCTACATAATGTGTCGATTTTCATCATAATAACAACATGCAGCAACATTTCCTTTTTAATTGTTGCTTTGATGTCTGAAGAAATGAAGTAAACTAAACACGGTCAACATCAGCAGACACCTGAAACTCTGAAGTGTTTGTGTTTTATCATTTGACATATAAATCAGGGGAGAGCGCGAACGCAGTCCCCCACTACCAGAAATTATGCAGTCGAGATTCCCACATTTGGGGAATTCGCAGGAGGTCAGCACAAGCCGGAGTGCAATGGTTGAGCCTCGCCCTGGGTGAACCACCTTCTTGATCATGGTATCTCCCCTGCCAGGTAAGTATGAGTTGTACAGCTCAGAGGCGGGGAGCTCACTCTGGGAGGAAGCGTCCTCTGTGATGGTTGGAGACACAAACTAACTCACAACAGCAGCACGACTCGACCACATCCAACACTCACAGCAGTCTCCTCACAGCAGCGTGTTTGGCGTCACAAACATTGAAAAGCACACCTTTATAAACGCTTCATAGACCAAGTCTTCCCGGCATGCACTGCGAATTCTTCGCCTACAGTTGTAGTTCTTTAAAAAAACACATCAGCTGTTCACAGCAGCAGAAACAAAGTTAATGTCGCCACAGAAAATACAACAATCAGCGCCTCACTTACCAAAGTGAACAGTAATCTCGCTCACAGGACGAAAATGTTGACAAATAATAAACTGTACCACTTCCGTATAGGACGTCATGAAAAGCGCATGCGTACAAAACTGATGCTCCTTTTTACCAGAGAAACATTTTTAATCATCTTTTATCAGCCTTTACTGGTCGATTTATTTTATGTCTGATTGAGTCTAGTTAAATGAAGACACAGTAATCATTCCCTCCGTTGCTATGGTTTAATGTTTCAAAAAGCGAAATAAGATCTTTTTCATCTGTTTTCATGAGGACACACTAGAGCTCCCTCTCTGGATAATATAAAAACAGGCCTGGCGAAAGTCCTGGTAGCAAAAACAAAGGATCTTTTTCATCTGTTTTCATGAGGACACACTGTTTTCTGGATAATATAAAAATGAGGCCTGGCTGGTTTACTACACATTTTAAGGTGTGTGACTGACAAACCAGCAAAAACAAACTAACGAGGAGCGGCTCTATTTAACTGTAATTAAAAGCAAATAGTGAGCCCAAACACTGGATAATTATTTAACTGTAATTAAAACCATATATGACATATTAATTTAATTTGTTTACTACACATTTTAAGGTGTGTCCACAGTACAGACAAACCATAAAAAGCGGCTTATTTAACTGTTTTTTTTAATTAAAACGCAAGAAAACTGGAGAGACGCCACCGACAGCAAACCACAGAGACTCCTAAAAAGAGCCTAAAAAACTTGAAAAATGAGACTGTCGGCGGAAGAAGAAGTGAAAATGTCGGCCAAGAAACACCTGAAGTGAACAGTCCTAAAACGTTTCCATGAAAGTGCCAAAATAGGCCCCGCTGCTCCTCCTGATGGTTGCTGGTGGTCTGAAGTGAAGCTCTAGCCTCCACTGAGTCCATCAGGTAGTTCAGGCCCCGCTGCTCCTCCTGTTAGGTCCTGGACAGTGTGCGCAACATCACCAAAAACTTCACTCAGTGTTGGGCTCTACGTTTCTAAAACTGAATGTTTTGTTAGTTCTGGAGTTAACATTTTAATTTATTATTAATCACCAAACAGCACTTTTTTGTTAAACATTTGGAGCACCGCCTCCTGAATGTTTTGTTAGTTCTACTGTTAACATTTTAATTTATTATTAATTTTTTTGAAGTTTTGTTAGAGTTTATTCACACTTTTTCATATATTTCAGAGACAAAATGGAGAGTGGATGGAAGATAATGACACATGACACACGAAGTGCAACTGAGCTGGATTCAAACACTCAGAGTCCACCAGAGACCACTAAGACCTGAACTCTAAACTTTATTTAGAGCAAAATACATGAATAAAAATGTCTCTTTATGTCTCTTTTTTACAAATTGACTTTTTTTAACACATTGTGTGAGATAGGTATATTAACTTCATCGACTTTTTTTAACCTGTGTAGTCCGCAGAATGCACACTGCATATCTGAACACCTCTGCTTCACATCACAGAGCTTGAGTCCGTCACACCACCTTTGTAGTCTCTACATAACGTTAAAAGACTCACCTCCTTTAAATCCAGCTGCTCTCCTTCCTTTGACGATGTAGAAGATGTCACTGCATCACCGCTATTCATGTGTTCATTGTAAGGCCAACTTAGAGACACCAATAATTGATTTGAAATTCTCTAATGAGCTCACCATCATACCAAACATCTTGCTGGAAGATGAGAGGCATTTTAACTTCTGAGGATAAACCAATTCAACACCACTCTTTAGTGGCTAATTTACTAGAGGCCATTTTGCTGCCATCTCAACTTGGTATTGTTAAATGTCCTGTGAAAATGTTCTGAATCTTCTGAAATATGTTAGTGACCAGCTAAACAAGGGAGAGACTTTGTTTGAGTAAAGGTTGTGCTCCTCAGCCAGAGTCTAGTTTGTAGCTCCACCCCGATGGTCACAGTTTGTCCTCATTCTCTCCTCCATTCGTCAAATTTGGGAGAAGGGGGGGATAAATTATGTGCCAATTTGCACAGCCATCACACAAATTTCACAAACACTAGTGAATAGATGCATGACCTGTCAGTATACAACAACAAGACTAAGTCCTCGTGGATTTGGATGGGGGGACATCCCATAAAACTACAAATGTCCCCAGGGACACCTCCTGACATCCCATAAAACTACTTTGCTATAGACTGAAGAGTGCTGGTCATGGTCCCAAATGGCTGAGGCCATGTAACAAAAAGATTTATTGTTGATTGTTGCTGATTGTTGCTGAAAACTTTCCTAGTAAATACCAGGTAAATAGGAAAGGAGACGCGAACTAGGAAAGGAGACGCGAACCGCTCTCTTCTCCTCCGGATCTCCGTCTGACCTCACTGGACGGAAGTGCCCCTGATCTAGGGACCCAGCGGCAATCTGCGAGACTCATAGTTCCACTCTCCGATTTCCTAATCAACTTATAGTATTAACACAGACATGTATAACAATAAATTAAAAAAAAAAACAAATTCCGATTTAGTTTTCACACACCTCCCAACAAAAAGAAGTGGCTCCTGACACCTGATCTGAATACTTCAACAAGTCCAGAAAAACAGTTACAATAACAATACACATTTCACACACAGGACATAAGGTAAGTATGAATGGTAAGGTAAGTTTTAAATGTATGTAAGTATGTATGAAATAGTTTGAGTGTATTTATATTTTACAGGTATTTTCAAGGTAAGTGATAAAACATGTATTTATATTTTCAGGTATTTTCATAGGTATGGTTTAAAACACAGGTAGGTATGGTTTCAATGTATGTATTTGTAAAAGTGTTTTCTCTTCTGCGACTGTGGCATATTAGTGGTTGTGTTCTCAGGAGGCTCTACTGGTAGGTTGTTCACTTGCAACAACATGTTCGGATGCAAGGTGCGAATGGGACCTACTCCTGTCTCTGGTCTGACTTTATAAACGGTTATCCCCCACCTGCTCTTGCACAATGTAAATCATTTTCTCCCAGTATGGTCTGAGTTTGCCAGGCCCACCTCTCTCACTGAGGTTCTGTATCAGGATCCTGTCTCCAGTCTGAAGTCTTTCCAGTTTTCCTTTTCCTTTTCTTCGAGGGTCCGCAGCATTTGTAATAAGGTGGGATTTAGTCTTTCAACAGGGTTGCCCTGGGGATGATATGGTGAGGTCCTTGAGTGACCGACTCCTGATAACTTTCTGAGTGATCGAAACAACTGATTTTCAAATTCCTGACCTTGGTCATGGTGAAGCTTGGTGGGATACCCAAACCTGGGAATGAAATCATTGAAAAGCCGATCAGATTTCTTTTTTTAACACAGCTGTCTTGCCCGTTCCTTTGTTCCTTGTGGGGTAGGCTTGTGCGAACCTGGTTAAGTGGTATATATATATATATATATATGATATATGTTACGGGGTCATTGTCTGTGAACACTGTGAAATAAGGGGCATAGAATAAATAATCCCTGATTTTGTCACATATTGCCCACTTTAGTGCCAGGAACTCAAGCTCTCCACTGTGTAGGTGATAGTTCTTCTCTGCGGGTGTTAGTGTACGTGACCCATATGCTATGACTCTCAACTTCCCATCTTGGTTCTGATAAAGAACCACTCCAAGGCCCTTTTGAGAAGCATCTGTGTGGAGTGTGAATGGACGGCTGAAGTCTGGGTATGCCAGTACTGGGGGTTTAGTGAGCACATCTATGAGACATTTGAGGACCTGCTGATGTTCCTCTTTCCACTCTACTGGAGCTCTGGAGGACTGTTGGGAACAACTTCTCTTCCCGTGCGGTGGCTTGGATGTCAGCAGGTCAGGTTTTGTCTGGAGAAGGTCATACAGAGGCTTGGCTATGAGCGAGAAGTCCTGTACTCTTATGTTAGAATTCTGTTCATGTTAGACTTGCTCATTTGGACTTCAAGGCATTCAATCACAAGCTCATTGTAAAACTGGACCACTGGGAATTGACAGCTCAAGGTGCAACTCTACTGGACTTCCTGGACAGCTGGGAGTTAACACCTCACTGGCAGTTTGGGTCGGCAGGAACACATCCAGTTGGCAGGAACAATGCATGTCAGGATCTGAACAAACCAAGCCCCCTCCTTTTCACTCTGCTGACAGTCAAAGGAGCCCCCTCCTTTTCATGACACGACTGTGACACGGTCAGCATGACAGACCGATGAAACAGAAACAGACTACAGGAGCGAGGTGAGGTGAGCCGCCTTGCCTGGCCTTGAGGCATGTGAACACAACAATCTCTCTCTGAACGTGGAGAAGATAAAGGAGATTGTTGTGGACTTCAGGAGAGCGCGCCCCCACGCCCCCAGCATTGCACCTCTGACCATCTGCTTACGGTGGAGAGGGTGAGCAGCACCAAGTTCCTGGGTGTGCAGGTCACAGAGGACCTCTCCTGGACCATCAACACCACCTCACTGGCCAAGAAAGTCAACTAGCGCCTCTACTTCCTCTGCAAACTGAGGAAAGCTACAGCACCTTCTAGAGAAGGCACCATCGAGAGCGTCCTTGACCTAGCAGCATCACCGTGTGGTACGGCGCCTGCTCCACGTCCTGCAGGAAGACCCTCCAAGCGCACCGTCGGAGAGCAGCTGAGAAGATCGTCGGTGCCTCTCTCCCCTCCCTGCAAGACATTTACACCTCTCGCCTCACCCATAAAGCCCTCTGTATCGCGAGGGACCCCACCCACCCGTCACACAGCTTCTTCAGCCTGCTGCCATCAGGAAGGAGACTGCAGAGCCAGCGGGCCAGGACCAGCAGATTGAGGGACAGCTTGTCCACCAGGCTGTCAGGATGCTGAACTCTCTCCCTGCTCTGCCCCCCTTCCACACACACACACACACAGACACACACCCTGGACTCTGACACCCTCCCCAACACTTGAACTCTTGATTCCCTCAGGTTAACACCCTCAGGAACTCAAAAAGCACACTACTACTTTATCCCACTTTATTCACTTTAACCAGACCATAAGTTAACTCAGACAACTCAACTTTTCAGTTTCTTTGCACTACAACCATATATATTTGCACTGACTGCATTTGCCTCGTCTATTTATCTCCATGTCTTATTTATTCAGTTTGAAGATTGTACTTTGGTCTATTTTTGTACTTCATGCACCAAGGTTTGAGAGAACTGTAATTTCAATTCTCTGTTTGTCCTGTACTTGCTGCAGAATTGACAATAAAGTTGACTTTGACTTGACTTTGAAATAGGTATATTAACTTCATCTATATGAAAACCATGGATACGTATCCTTAATTAACTTAGTTAGTTTGCTAGTTAAGTAGACTTAAGTTTTTAAATGATTTAAATAATTTATCGATAGCAACATCAGAGTCACTCAGTTAAAACCTCCTGCCTGTCCTCACCATGTTTTACTGAACCTCATTTTGTGTGTTCTCTTTCTAAACTTTAACACTAAATCAGAGTTACAGCAGGGTGACTTTAAAGTGTGGCTGTCCTGCAGTGGAAAAATGACAAGTGAGCAGCTGTAGAAGGAAATAAAGACTGATCTACAGCTGGTGATCAGCTCACAGGCAACAACCAATAAAAAAGGAAATAAACTGAGAACAGTGTAGTTTTAAGCTTATTTACCTCAAGCTTATTATATGACATCCTTCATTTAAAAGTTATTTACTGTTGTGTGCTACATGATAAACTCTTGTCTCCAGTCTACAGTCAAGCCCGAAAGTATTCATACCCCTGGCAAATTTTGACTTAAAGTTACTTTTATTCAACCAGCAAGTTTTTTTTTGACCGATGAAATGACAGAGGCATCATTGTGGTAGAAAAAAGTTTTTTTCAGCTTACTTTTATTTACATTTGAACAAAAAGTGGCATGTCTAAAATTATTCATATCCATTGCAAGCTGTCACAGTCTGTGGGAAAGTCCAAGGTTCTAACCATTTCAATTAGTCCAAGTTGTTCTAAAGCATCCTAATTACCCTGATTCATTGGGAACAGCTGTTTTAATCAACTCAACAGGTGAAAAACAGCAGCTCTCTGCAGTTGGTTTGTGGACAGTCATGGCTAAGACAAAGGAGCTCACTGAGGATCTGTGGCTGCTTACAAGTCAGGAAAGGACTATAAGAACCATATCTAAATGTTTTCAAGTTCTAATGGCTACAGTGCAAAGTATTATTAAAAAATACAAGACGTTCTGCACTGTGGAAAATCTCAGAGGACGTGGCTGGAAGCTGAAAGTGACACCTCTGCTGGTCAGGAGGACAGTGAGAGAGGTGAAAAAGAATTCCAAGGATCACCACCAAGGCCATCCTGGAGAATCTGGGCCCTGCTGGTGGCAACGTCTCAAGGCAGACAGTCCAACGGACACTACACACTACTGGGTTCCACGGACGCAGACCAAGGAGGACATGCCACTTCTCCAGATAAGGCACACAAAAGCCTGCTTGGCTTTGCTTTGCAAATGCTCATCTGGACAAAGAAGAAGACTTCTGGTCTTCTGTTTTATGGGCAGATGAAACAAAAATTGAGTTGTTTGGCCACAATGATGTAGCCTTCATTTGGTGTAAAAAAGGAGAAGCCTTCAACCCTAAGAACACCATCCCCACTGTCAAACATGGTGGTGGGAACCTAATGCTTTGGGGGTGTTTTTCAGCCAATGGACCAGGGAACTTGATCACATTAAACGGCACCATGAAAAAAGAGGAATACATCAAGAACAACAACATCAGGCAGTCTGCAGAGAAACTTGGCTTTGGGCACCACTGGACATTTCAGCACGACAACGACCCAAACACACAGCAAAAGTGGTGAAGAAATGGTTAGCAATGGACAAAAACATTAATGTTTTGGAGTGGCCTAGCCAGAGTCCTGACTTGAATTCAATTGAGAATATGTGGAGGGAGCTAAAGGTCAGGGTGATGGAAAGGAGATCCTCCAACCTGAAAGAGTTAGAGCTCATTGCAAAAGATGAATTGGCAAAAATACCAGTGGAGACGTGCAAAAAGCTGCTCAGCAATTATAGGAAGCATTTGATTGTAATAGCCAATAAAGGCTTTTCTATTGATTATTGAGAAGGGTATGAATTAATTTTGGACATGCCACTTTTTATTCAAATGTAATATAAAAGCTGAGAAATAATTTCTTTTTTCCACAACAATGGCTCTTGTACATTGTCTTATTCTATCTTTTGGGAGAAGCCTGTGTCACTTCTGGTTTAAAAAAACAACAAACGTGCTGGTTGAATAAAAGTAACTAAGTCAAAATTTGCCAGGGGTATGAATAATGTCGGGCTTGACTGTATATCCAGATATTGCTCTGTTTTCCACACTGACACCATGTGCAGTCTGTGACTGAGAGGCTAAAGTCAATTTGGGCTTGAATAATTGGTTTGTGAAGGAAATGAGCGCAACTTCATGTTTGTTAGTCGGCGATCCATTAAAGCATTTGGCAAGAGTGACCATGACCTTAAGATGACCTCAAAGTGCTGATTGTAAGAGAGAAAGAGAAATAAACAATGTGGAAATACATCAGTATGCACATGTGTCACCTTCTGTACTGTAAAGAGCAGCGTTATGTGTGACTCTGAGCTGGAGGCCAATCTCATGTGTCCTCCAAGGGAGACAAATACAAAGAAAAACAGCAAAAGGTAAACAACAAACAGGTGTGAGGCAAACATGCAGTCTGACCTCAACATCACATAAGCTCACTCTGGGGGACCAAGAAAGAGAAAAAGAACAAGGACTGCAGCAAAATCTTACATTGTTTGAGAATTACTGAGGAGGATCAATAAATGAAGAGCAGATGGGAATGACTGTACTTAAAAAAACAAAAATAATTTGATTCTTGTTATGTGACACATACAGAGCACAGGGGGGCAGAAGAGAGAAAACATATAGAAAACATCAATATTGTGCAGCAGAATCTGGATAAAAACATTTTAATCTCATATTTACTGCTAATACAAACGGCAAAGAGAGATGTTGAGCTCATTACCAATATGGAGCTTTTTTCTCAAACAATAGAACGAGCACAAACACCATCTGTACCATCCAACAGCCGCACATCTCACAAGAAACAGACACTGCTGATAAAGGGTTTTATGACGAGTACTGAAACAATAGGATTAAACAAAACAGCTTATTACAGCACAGTATTACAAAAGTCTGTATAGAATTAGCTAAGTAACTCCCTGACGTTAATCAGTTTAAAGAAAAGCAAGACAGAGGTATTGTTGTTTAGGTCACAACAAGACTGTTCATATAAACATGTCAGAGAAGTTTATTTCCCCCCCCATGGGCTAAAAATGATCAAAATTCTACCAAATAAGCTGTGACGAGCGAGTCTGTGTCCTGCAGGGTGGAAAGCCAGAAAAATATCTGTAGATTTCAGCCTCACAATCAGATACTGTTTATGATTCTTTAGCAGATTAATCATTATTTGATTCACATTATGTTCTTCTTGTTTTATTACCACTCTGTCTTGTGACTGGTGTTCTCATCGAGTTACTTTTGCAACAATGTTTAATACCCATTCATGCAAATAAAGCATGAGTGGGTATTATGGAGAGATTAGAGGGAGAGAAAGGCAGCAAGTGACAGAAGACACAAAATCTTCCTTTTCTGTCTTTATTTAGATGAGCCTGATTTATGAAAGGAAAGAAACAGTGAGATTGTCAATTGCTAGATTTCACTGGAAAACATTGTTGAAATTCAACTGATTATTTCTAAACAGAGAAAAAAAAAACAGCATTAATGCATCCAGTGCATTCTGCGTGTAATTTTCAATCAAGTGACTTTCAAATATCAGAACACCTGGATTCTCCAGTCTAGTGAGGGGTGTTGTCTTCTTATTTTAAGAGAGCGTTCTCAAGCAGTGGCTCATCTTTCATAACAACCTCAGAAAGGTACATCGACATCAGTACACAGGTATTTCCAAACATTGGAATGTCTATAATGTGTCGTGCTACAGATTTATATCCATTTCACCATATTGTAGATAAATCTGATAGAGGCTGTAAATTACATTGCTCTGTAATTAGGCACTGATAATCTCATTACCCCTTGCACATATAAAGGAATCCCCCAAAGCAAAGCTTAGGGGCTGTAGAAATGGGAATCGAGATTCCCTTGAAGGCACAGACTGCTGCAGCTCCACTCAGAGTACAACAGGCACACACAAAGTGACTTTTTTCCCCCAAAAGTCTGAACGGCTTTGTGTTATTCACCTCTGTCCATAACTTTTATACCCGAGAGAGAGATGGTCAGAGGAAGATGGTGAGTAGAATACAGATCACTTCATACAGTCTCCACTTTTCTGAGGACTTTGCAGAGACAATGCAAGATGTTGAGATGGATGGATACCCTCTGAATCAGAGGTCAAATATCCCTCAAACTTTAAAATCTCTCCATGCATCCCTTTTACTTGCTCCCCTGACATTTTTAGCCAGCTCAAATTGAGAATGGGTAGCATGCTGCGGGGCTGTGCAAAAACAAATGAGTACACTTGAGTGCAGTTAAGAGTTAAAAGCTCTGCTGTTATTAAGAGAACTGAGAGCAGTTTTATGTTCATTTTAAAACGTCAATTAAAATCACATGTCCAGCTTTCCACTTATCCAACTGGTTTTATAGCAGTTTGAGTGATCCAGTGGGGCCAAAGTAATGTGACCTATGTTGAGTTTTACCTTATGCAGAATCAGTTGGTTAAGGAAGGCAGATGAGATGGAAAGCTGATCCTAAGGTCAGCACTGATAAAACAACAGTTCTGGTACTGGTGGTGGCCACTAGACTTTAAAACAGCCTGTCTCTTTACCCAAAACCAAGGCTGACTCCAGTCCTGCCATTTTGTGCTGTACTGTCAATCCTCCTTGTTGTCTTGGAGCAGCAGTGCCAGGATTCACAGTGTTTTTATGGATCATCTGAGGAAGACTGAATGCACTTTAAAAAGTTCTCCTGCTTAAAAAAAGCTCACAGGCTATCAGTGCGGGCGTGGCAGCTGTCACACACTCTGACTGGGTGGTCCCAGCCTCTGGAGGGCACGGGCCTGATATGTGTGGAGCAGGGACCGCACACGCCCTGACCACAGGCCCTGCAGTGGTGTTTGGACATCACTGCAGTGAAGGTTTTAGAGCACTGGTGGCACTGGGTGATGTCCTGGTCTGGAACCCAGTAGTCTGGGCGAGCCACATCTTTCACAAAACCTGAGGAGAGAGGACATGACAGTGAACGTTGGATTTAAGATTTTCTGCAGTGGTTGTGTTTAGTCTTTATGAGGACATAAATATCCACATCTGAACAGAACATTCTGTGAAATAATATTATACACACTGGAGCTGGTGTAAATAACTTTGAAGACTTCATTAATGTTTATGGTGTGAATCTCCAAACAGCCATTAAATATCTCAGATGGCTGATAACTGGACTGTTTGATGTTTATTTATGCCATACATTACTTGCATAAAGCCATAAAGTCAAAGTGGCCCACTGGTTCAGTATGTCCACCTCATTTGACAGAATTAATAGTCAACTATTTATTGTTATCAGCACAAATGTTGGTTTTTTGCAACATGGCTGATACTGGTGTGTTTAATCCTAAGCAACAGGAAGCTATGTGTATTTGGAGAGGATTTTCTCCTCTCAACAATGTTGCATTTCACGCCTACTTAAGTTTATCTCACAGAAAAACAAATAAAAGCTTATGTTTTATTTTTAAAGTTGGTAATTAGAATCAAGTTCAACTATTATCTGATCAGTCAAAAAGCATTTGACCCAGAGATAATATGCATGCAGATGCAGTGCACTGAAAGACTGTTATGGTAAAATGCAGCTGCACTCACAGAGAGGGTAGTCCACAGCTGTGGTGACCATGTCCAGCGTAGACTGAGCCACCTTCCGTCACCCTGCGAGCTATCAGACCACGAGGCTCCACTTTACACTCTGAGCAGAAAAGGTGTGTGCATATGTGTGTGAGACAGAGAGAGATGCAGATGTACAGGAAAAGGGCATTAACAACATGTATATGTGAACAGCTATCAGAGATACAGTCAGCACCTAGATACAAGAAATCTGTGTCTTTTTCTTTCGTTCTTTTTTTTCCTCCACTTTCTATACCAAATGACATTCATGTAATTTAAGCTCTTTGTTTGAGGTCCACTGGTTGGTTGGAAGTGTCTTACCCTGGCTGTTGGCGTCAGGTGGCCCTCCCTGTCTGTAGCAGGCTTTACACACCCTGACAGGGCTACTGCCCCAGCCTCTCTCTGGCACAGGCATCCTGTGGCTGGAGCAGGGATGGCAGAAACCTTCGCCACATGATCTGCAGTGGTGCTTCCTCTCCGCCTCCTCAAACACCTTCTGACAGCCATGACAGGCCTGAAGGGCGGTCAGAGGACGATTCAATTATTAGACAGTGAAATATTTGCTCAACAAGGTCAAACTTCCGTGTCAAGCTGTTGTATTTTTAAAATGGAGAGATATTTTCACATGCAGCCATGTGTGTTACAAGCTACAATCCTCATCATCGGAACTGGTTTTGCAGTGTCTGTTGTCTTTTCAGTTTTAACTCTTAACACTCACCGTGATCTCTGTGTTAGGTCTCCAGTATGGCGGTGCCACCTGGTCAGTGAGCCAGGCAGTGACAGCTTTGGTTGGGCCGGAGCTGTAGTCTGACACTGACTGGATCATGTAGTTCATCCCATCCAGGACCCTCTGGGCAGCGTTCTGGTGGCTGGTCAGAAAGGTGTCCGACTGACCCAAGAAAGGAGGGGGGCACAGGGTTTTATAGTCGACAAGAGAGGGGTGAGAGAACCAATTAATCCCACATGAAGCAGTGATAAATGGTTCAAATGTATCATTGACTTGATCTCAGTCTCTTTGGTAGTGTCACGTAACTGCACACCAAACTTTTTAAAGTCATTTATGACATTTGAATTGCACCTTAACCTTTGAACTTTGTTCAAATTAAATGTAATCTCAGTTTCTACATGTTCTGGTCCAGCTTCAAAGACTCGTTATAGAAGCTAGCTATGCATAATCTCATCCAAAAGATGCCTAAACACTAATGTCAGTACTTTTTTACTGAAATTGTAAACTGGAGTAAGAAAAGAAAGGTGGATTACTTACCCCCTCCCAGACATGCTTGACCTCAGATCGCACCACACTACTCTCAGGGTCCTGGTTTCCCACCCAGTACTGTCTGCTGCGGTAGATTACGCCACAGCTTGCACACTCCAACACATAACTGAGAGAGTGGCAGGGAGACAACATGAGATGATTGAATGAAAGGCAATGAAAAAGTGTGTGTGTGTGTGTGTGTGTGTGTGTGTGTGGGAGTGCATCGTTTACATACCCTGACCAGGCATACTTGGCCAGTCCAAACCATGGGTTATCATTGGAAGCTGATGTTTTGGGCACAACAATCACCTCTCTGCCTCCTTCATAGCACCTCTAGAGACAAAACACAGAGAGAATTATATGGAAAATTTATTTTAAAAACTGTATAGTGTGTTATTTATTTGTAAGATAGCATGTAATAATTAGAAACAGAGCCACAAGCAGTGATCCAAGCAAATTCCAAAGCACATAGCTTACATAAGCAAACAGCTTAAAGCACATAATCATCATATCATTTTGAACCTGGTCATAGTTCACTTAAACTAGGTGGCACTGGTGTCAGGAGTCAGTCTTACCTTACAGATAAGGACCTTGTTGTTGTACTGGTGTGCATACTGGCATAGTCCATCTGCCATGTGGGGGAGCCTGTCTCTCAGATGGTTCATTCCGTTTTTACAGCGAATGCTGGAGACGAGACAGTCAATGATGGGGGGGGGGGGGTTTGTAAAAGTCTGAGTGATGTGTACAGTGCATTAATCCAAGACTGAAGCCATTCACAACCAGAAACACAGAGAGTAGGGGACTCTTATTTCTCTTTTCCAAACTCATGGAAAAGTCATCAAGTTTTATGAGTCCCACTGGGGAGACTGTCCACAAGAACAACAAGAGATTTCTGCTTCAAGGAGAAAAAAATCAAATTCTAAAAGATTTCTCTTTGAGTGTAGGTTTATATTTCCACCTGACAGTAAATGCTTTTAACTGCAGAGTAAAAATTCTAGAGAAGAGGAATGTTCCATAACTCAGTATTTTTAAGTAAAAATTAATTCTACACAAATGTTTAGAAATGAAAGATCCCCACCAGACATGTACCTCTAAATACTGGAGAGAATTATGTTAAAATAAGGAAACTGTATCTGCAATATGCTGGAAAGCTGCAAAGGCTATTAAAACATGAGGAGCAGATTACATCCGTAACAGAGGGGGGAACAAGATTTGGGGCCGCTGAGACCAGAATGGGATATGCTTTAAGTCTGACCCGTCTGCATGTCTTGTAGGGCAAATGAATGACGCTGTTCTTTGAGAAACAAAGTACTGAGCAGCAGTGGCAGTGTTAGGTGGTGAGTAGAACTCATAGATTTATAGCCAAGTAAAAATAAATATGCACTGAACAAGGTAAGTGAGGAGAGATTTAACTTAGCAGAGGTACAAAGAGTGAGGTCCCTCCTCTCCTACTAAATGACCTGATTTATTTATTTTTTGACCTGTGATTCACTCAAAATCTTCCCAGATTTTTGCCCTTGGTAAAACCACCAAGCCCTGCTCAAAAATGTTCATAATGGCTTACTTGCAGCTAAGGCAGACAGCAGAGCAGGTGAAGTACTCGTCTGGGAAGAAAGAGTACAGGGTCATCTTGTCATCTGACAGTTCTCCACAGAAACGGTCACTTAGAGCCTAAGGGAGCATAGGAAGAAGAGTGAAGAACGACAAAGTCAAGAGCAGAATAATATAAAAAAAGAGCAAAACTTTTTTTAATCTCTACTTGGTGACTATTTAACACAGAAGGTAATGACCCGTCACTTACTTCCAGAGCGTGAAACACTATCCCGGGCTGGCGGGGGGAACGTGTGTGAGTGTTTTTCACTTGCTGCCTGACGACCTCAAGCAACCTGCTGTAGTCGGTGGGAGGTGTGATGGTCTGAGTGCCAACATACTGCACCGAGCTGAAGGCCTCTGTCCCCAAGCCCAGGTCGTGAAAACGCTTCTGGAGCATTGTGTCGGCTTGGCCGCCCACCTTAGAATCTGCAAGGGAAAGAGAAACCAAATGAATGAGTTTGAAGGAGAAGGAGCCACAGAACAAGACAACAAATTCCATAAAACTACATCCTGTAAAAGTGCAAAAAAACTGTAAAATGGAGGTGTGTTTTTGTGATCACATATAGTATATGGGTGCCATTTAGTATATTTCCCCCCTTACCCTGACCAAGCAACTGGGTGTGCGTTGTCTCCTGGAAGATGATAACGGCAGGCCCGAGAGAAGAGAGAGGCACGTCCAGACCACAGCGGCTGGAGAGAGCCCGGAGCTCTGGGGTAAAGTGCTTCAGGTATGCCCCCGAGGCACTGCTTAGGAACAGGAACATGTCGTTGTGGAGGCGCTCTGCCCGTGTACGATATACTACTATATCAGACACTGCCAATACCTGGAAAAGAAAAGAGCAGATATATATAGATGTAGATATATAGAGGGCTAAGACTGAAGTAGCATCTATGACCTTTACAAAGAAAACAGGAGACACAAAGAAATGAAACATAGATGCAAGTGTGCAAAGATTAGCCAATAAATAAAATCGAAAAAGGAAAGACTGGCAAAGACGGCATACCACATCTTAGTTATTTTAAACACACTGTATCTTAAATAAGACTAGGAGTATGTGATTTGATGCACTTCACTGTACTCAGAAATATTGTGTGAGGCAAATAATCAAAAGAAAGAATGATGTTTCTGTTTAACACACAGTAGCTGCCAAATCCCAAAATTCACATAAGAGACACACTTGATGCTCTCCATCCATCCATGCAGCTCTCCTGAAACCAGCTGTCCCAAACACAAGCTCCCCTCTGGCTGCTGTGAGATGATACTGCCAGCATAACACAACCGGGGAGCAACACTGAGCTCTGGAGACGCTATAATGCAATTTAGGATCAATTAAAAAGAGGGGGCTTGTAAATGAACCACAAAACCAATATTCACAGCCAGAGTTTATCAGCACATCTCTTCCCACCCTGTTTACAGACAACTGCATTGCAGGGTGACACGTCAAAACTCTCTGTTAACTGCAACAAAACCAACAAGCAACTGAAAGCTAATACCTTTAGCAGCAACCGCATTCTCTGGTTCTGATTCGCTGCAGCCCCCAACAGGCCCTCGGTGTCCAGGGCCACCAGGCTGAGGGTGGGGTCGTACGCGGCCCACACTCCCACCGTACAGGAGCTGGGTGACTTGGATGTGTAGAAGATGCTCTCACCACTGAACAGGATGTGGTTAAGGGTATGGGACTTGCCATCGCCGGTGTTGCCAAAGATGGAGAGGACCTTGACTCCTGCGATGTCTCCACAGCCGAGTTTGTCCACAAACTCGGACTCATCGCGGATCTGCAGGGAGAACAAGAAACAGAAAGAGCCGTTCATACACAAAGGATGGACTGCTGGACTGTGTTCACATGATATCATTAGCTCCCTTACTGACTTCATCTTGAACGACATTCTTAAATGTGTATTCTGCAATTCTACTTCAGAACATTTTTGTCAATATTCAGCGAGTATCTCCTCACAGTCTGTTAGCTGTCTGTTCTGTATGCTCGTTCATACACAGTGCTGGCTTTTTAAATGGGAAACAAACAGAGCGGCACGAGCGGTTCTTGTCTACTGGACAACAGTTTGTACAACAGTGAGTTTGACAGCGGGAACATTTATGTTTATTGTGAACATTCAGTTCGCATTTAGACAGTAATAGTTTAATAATTTGGATATCAAAAATCAATAAATATTCACTGTATATAGCAAGTCAAACATCAGCTGGGTTACTACAGCAGTAGGTTCCCAAAATAAACAGATTTTAATGTAATTCAATTGAAATAAACTGAATACAAGGATGCTGAAATTACTCATGATGCTGATTTGTAGAAAGTCTAAATTTATGCTTAGTCATGCCTGTCTGCAAGACGAAGCAAACGACTTTTCAAATGATGTTTTCTGAGTGGACTTTGGGTTAGAACTGAAGCCTCCACCTTCCAAATTAACACAAAACAAAAGAGAAAACTGGGTTATTTACGTTCAGTTTTCTTTAAGTCAATGAAAACTGTCTGAAATAAAGGCTGGATTCATTCATGTGCTGCTGAGCCTCCTGCTCTCTTAGGAAAAATGCGAAGGACAAAATGAGTTGTGCATACGTATATTAAATAAATGGGAAGGTATAAAACTGCTAATTATCGCCCTTGTACTTTGTACTTCTGCAAGATCAACACAATGCGAGGGCGCCTCCCTGCGGGTCAGCTGGTCAGCATGACTCACCAGGGATTTTCCCATTGAAAAACTCATTTACTGAGGTTTAAGCCTTTGTATATTGTTGAAGCATCGTGGGCCCTTCTTTGCGGAAAACACATCCACAGGCTAACTCAACGTGATGGATGTGACGAGTAAAAGATATTTATAGTTACATGAGAGAAGGGGAGAGGGCGTTAAAGAGAAAACTTGGCATCGACCCGGTCTAACTCAGCACCGTCTCAGCTGACTTTAGTGACAGATAACGGCCTTCATCGGTGTTGTTGTCCCCATCTTCCTCCTCTTTAGCCCAGCAGCTAAGCGTTAGCTCAGTTAGCTCAGTTAGCTGACTTTACCTGCAGGTTTTCTTGTTCGTCAACGAGCAGGAAGCTCGAGGCGCCAGCTGGCCGCCGCTCCGCCTTCACCTCACCGACAGAAACTCTCTCCATGTCTTTCACCAGCACGTCGGACATGTCGCTCGGTCACTTAAGCCATGTTTGAGATGGTGAGGGGCGAAAGCGAAACTTCAACATGACTCCTGCTCCGCTCCGTCAATCACAACAACAGCGCGTGTACTGCCGCGGGAGGAGCTGCGAAGCACGCAGCCTCTGACGTCAGACGCATCGCCGTGCGTAGCTTGTTGCCTGGTGCACGAGCGCCACCGTGTGGCCCACGTGGAGGACAGCTCGGGAGCCGACAAACTTCCCAAATCAGGAGAGAGGAAAGCATGAAATGAGACGAGATGAGGCCCTCACACACTCATAAATTATGTGTGTGTTCTGCGGTAGATTTGTACACTGTAGATCAAGTATGCAAACAAATACAAAGTGCATTTATTTGTTCCACTAGAGTAAAGCTGAAAAAACATTTTTTAAAACAGCAGCTAATTCATAATCACAGCAACGCGGGCTGAATCAAAGTTTCCATTTAACTGGCAGAGAGTGTTTTATTGGAGCAGTGCTGCCATGTTAGAGCTGCTCGCTAATGTTCATTAAATATTTGTTAGCGCAGATCTATAAATATCACATGTCACTGAATGGCTTCAGAGCGGCGCCACTGCTGCTAACATGACATGGAGCAAGAAATTCCAGCATTGCTGCTCTAACAGTGCTGGCTGAGCTCCATCCCACCTTCCCTCCTCGCCTCCTCGTTTCCTTCAGATCAAACAGGCACTAATGGTTGGAGTAGGCATTAGTCTGGTGTGACGCGTTCGTCTGTGTGCAAAATAACGATGCAAGATGCAGGCAAGAAAGTATTCGGCCGGGCAGAGGATGCAGATGGGAAGGAATTAAAGAAGGAATTAAGGAAGGAAACAAGGGTGGAGGAGTGAGGAGGTTGGAGAGGGTCCCAGCCTTTCTCTGGGCTCAACAATGAGAGACAAATGTCTGAAAGAATCAATTATAGCCCTACTCCCAACCCATAGCCCCTGAATAATGAATAATTAAAGCTGCACAGTGCAGGGCTACCTAGCATAGATAATATAAGATTAAGCAAGGATCTGTCAACATGCCACCACTAATGTAAGGTTATGCAGACACAACGTCTCTTAATTTGCCTTAAAATAGATAGTATAAACTTGTTAGCAAGGAGTAATAGACTATAATCTAATAAATTAACCAACTTTTCTTTGGTAGAATAGAGTTGGTTGGCTTTAAATGCTGATAGGGAAATGAGTAATGCTTTTCTGTGCAATTGTTATTGTTCTTCTGTACCAGTTGTTCCCTATTCTAAGCACACAGGTAAAGTGACACCTGGTTTATAACTCACTAAACTGACACTCACATTCACCTGCTGCCCCTCTATGTACATATAGTACATACAGTGAACTATGAATTTTTTTAAAATAATTTTCTCTTTAGATTTCATTCTGCAGCAGCCTCAGCATGAAATACGTCCATCAAGTTACCATTTCTTTCAAGTGATACAATTTTGTGACACACCAGGGCAGATTCAAAATTATCTTCATCATCATCATCAGTCATCATCCAGACCAGGCAACAATGCATAAGAGAAACTGGCATCCCCAGACGGACAGACAGCCTTGCCACCCAACCTTGACATAACTGACTGTGTGTGGTGTTTGTGTGTGTATATATATATGTGTGTGTATGTGTATACACACACACACACACACACGCATATATATATATATACACATATATAGTATATATATATATATATATATATATATATATATATATATATATATATATATATATATATATATATATATATATATATATATATGGAGGATGGCTTTGCCCTAACAAGTCCGAGGCGGGACTGTGGTCCACTTACCCCGCTATCCCCGCTGGTACTTGTAGTGCGCTCCTCCTCGACAGGTCTCATGTTGACATGCGTAAAGAACTACACTTCCCCAAAGCTGTCACAGAGCGCTCCCGCCTCCCATTGGCTGCTCGCTCCAGCCGCAGCCCCAGAGAATGAATGAAATTGAAATAGCTGCTACATTACATGTACAATACCGGGCTCTGCAGTGTTGCATTCTATCATACTATATCAAAATGGCCACAGCGGTACAGAACCCCCTCAAATCGTAAGTACAACACGTTTCCTGAGCGTTTGCGCTTCTTTGTTTGTGCATGCTGTCAGTGCAATTTCAGACCCTTAAATTCCCAGATCTTTCTCAGCATGATTACAAACACGTCTATACATGCAGTGCATACAGCAGAGATGGAGATAATGTCAGCAGATGCGAATGAGCCGTAAAGAAAAGTTATATTTGAGGACGGGGGTTGTGCTTTTAATTTTTTCTTTTTTTTTGGCATGGGGGGGATTATTGTGCGCTCCGATGCAATTCATATTATCATTTCCCTGAGCCGACGGCGGCGTGTGTGCAGGGATATGGAGGAATGCTGGAGGTAGATTTGGGTGACCCGGTATGTCCCTTTGCCAGTGTAGCCAGCCAAGATCACGGTCAAAGCCAGGCTGGAGTGGCGGGCTGGCCGGGGGGCAGTGGGGGTTCAGATGGCTTTACAGTACCTGTGTGCACATTTTTTTGGACAGAGAGGGGGATAAACAGGTAGGCTGAATGAAGCGCACTGTTCGGGGTTTAGGCTGCAGCGTTACCTTTTCCTGCCGGACCTCTCGGAAATATATTAGCAGAGGTAAATACGCTGGTGTACGGCTTCAACTCCGAGACTTGCTCTCATCCTCAGCGCCTAGAATAAAGCCTAGAATAAAATCTAAATCGCGATCTGGCGTTTTGCACTGAGCTTGCATCTTATCGGATATTCTATTTCCTCTAATGGGGCTTTAAATGAGTGGATTTCCTGTTAAGTTTCCCCCGTAATGATCCTCTTTGTGCAGTTTTTTTTTTTTTTTGGGGGGGGGGCTTTTTTGTTTTTCTGAGACTGGATTCAGCGGAATGCAGACGCCTGCTGCCCGCCTGGGCTCCTGGCCAAAAAGGTGGCTGATGTGCGTCTGTCAGCGGGTACTTACAGAGATCTAGCCGTACCCCCTCCACCCCTCCCTCATCCACCTCCACCCCCTGACAATAGCTCCAATATAAACATACAACAGAGGAGTGTTTAGGCGCACAAAAGATCCCGCGTAGGCAGTTTGAAACAAAGAAAAGTCACAGACCTGTGTGCCCAAAGGAGGGACACACATCGGATGCTGCACAGGTTTCACCTGAGCAGGGATACAGACCGCCAGCCTGCCTGCCTGTCTGTCTGTCTGTCTGCCTGCCTGTCTGTCAGCTTCTATGAGATGCAGACACAGGCGACATTTCGTGCAATTCCGTGTATGACTGGCCTGTACGTGCCTGCTTTGAGGAGCACTTCACAGGAGAGAGGAAACTGGGATGGCACTGATTGAGCAACTGTGTGTTGCCCTGATTGATGCTATTTCAGTTGTTTTGGCCAAATTCAGTTTATTCACATGAGAGCACACACCTTGGTGAGAGTGAAATAAAAGATGTAATATTAATAATTCCAAGGTTTTGTTACGCTCTAATGAGCTGATATCCAGTAATGTTCTGTGGTGATGGGACAGGAATGGACAGGTGCACTGGATGGAGGCTGTAATATTGGAAGCTCTGAGCTTCCTCTCCGCTCGTCCTCGTCTTCCTCCTCTCTTCTATGAGATGCTCATCCAAGCAGAGCCAAAGTGTGGCCAGATTGCTCCCAGAGGCCCTCGCTGACACCATGTCAGGGGGATTAAATTGACTGATTTGCATGGAATATATATGCCGATGTGGTGGCAGGACAGAGAGGGAGATGAGGTTGTGGTGGCAAGGGGAGACTAGGACAGGGAAAAGGTAAAAGGAGTCCAAAGTAAAAGGTTTCAAAAAAAGAGGCCCAGGGCCAGTAACTAATGAACCAGTGCCCAATTTTCAGTGGTGGTCTAACATTGATTTTAAGTGCTTAAAGTTGGACAAAAAAGGGAAAAAGGAGAGAGAGAACAAAGCAGAAAAGTCGTCAGCCATATTCAGACCTGCAGGGGTGCTGGCACACTGTTTCACTACAGCATCTGACTCTGTGTGCAGAAATAAAGTTGAATGTATTTATTACACAAGGCCACAGCAATCAACGGTGCCTTTAACATCTCACCAACTGCATAAATGCCATCGTTACGCAGTATGGGTTTAACTACGTTCCAGTAACCACACTGCGATCGGCTTTTAAACAAGCTCTGGTAATTAGCATGTCTACAAACAAACTTGCTATTAGAGGCTTACAAATTAGAGGTCTATCCAACAAAATGGGCCAAACAACAAGCAAAATTTGGTTCAATGTCGGCCCTAATAGGGTGGCTGACGGTGTGCTGGAGACAATGCCTGTTGTTTGCCTAAATGTCCTTAAACTTTGTTGAATCTCAGCAATAAATTCTAATTAATTCAGTGGATGTAAATTCTAAGAGAGGCATATACAAGTGCTGCCCATCGCCCAGCCAAGCGTGAGTGGGACTCGCAGTGTACAATGCCGTGTGATAGCCAGTTGGGGTGTGTGTGCGTGTGTGGAAGTACAGTGGAGGGTTCATTTGTGTGCGAAGGCAAATCAGTGGAGGAGAGCAGCTAGCTCCAATCTACTGGGCATTTCCCTACCAACCCTCTCTCCGTCTATCTCTTTGCTGGATTAGAGACCCGTTTAATCTCTCTTTCTCTCCTTCTCTCCTGCTTTCCGCGCCATCTCCCTCCCTCTTATTCCCTCTCTCTGTCCTCCCATCACCCCTGCCGCCCCGTGTTCCACGTTCCCTGCCTCCTTCTTCATCACTTTCTCCATCCATCACTCTTTTTCACCGTCTCCCCTTTGTTCAGCCATTTCCTCTCAGTCTCGCTCGCTCTCCCTTTTTCATTTTCCTTCTTTGTGGGCCTGAAATCATCTGAGCCCTCCAAGACGCTTACCCTCAACCCCACCAACCCCCCATCCTCCACCATGGTTCCTTACATTGTGAATCAAGGCATGTCACCACTTTAATATTCAGCAAAAAGTACTGAGGGAAATTCTCCATGCATTTTGTCAGATCCCTTTTAAATCTTGTTGGATAGCTTATTCCTAAGAGTTCCTTTAGAGGGATTTACTGTAGATTTGGACTATCTACTAGCAGAAAGTGTCTATCATACACTGTTAATTCAAAAGGACACAGCCTTTCCATTTGTGGCATTGTTAGTTACAAAACAAATATGATGATCCTACCTCCAAATGGCTGTAATCAGTTCTGCTGTTTCCAGTTTATGAAGAAATCCTTAGAAATGAAAATAGTGCAACAAATTGAATTAATAGTAGGAATTTGACTTTGCGACAATCATTTTAAAGGTGCAGGTGCGTGAATTAGTCCAAAATGACAGTTGATGTGGCATATACTTGAGCGATATTACTTCTTTGTGCTGGTTAGAGGTGGAGATGTAGATAATAGTGTGCTGTGGTATTGGCAGTGGTTGTGGCAGGGCCTATATAATATTATTTCTGCCCTGCCTGACTGAGCTGAGCTAAATGAGTTCCATGTAATAACCGGCTCTGTGTGCAAACAGCCCCACGTGATAGCTGAAACCACAGCCTGAGCATCCATTTCTAGATCTTTCTTTCTCTTTCAATCTCTCCCTTTCATTCCCTCACTCGCTCATTTGTGCGGTATCACCCGTGTGGATGGAGACATACACACACATACATACACAATGGGTAACACACACAGTTGCACTCTCTCATTCCCTTTCTCTCAGTTTTTTTTATTCGTAGGGGAGTAAGCCTGGGGTCTGATGTTTTTAAGGGTATTTCTTTTTTTGAGTTATTCCTTTCATCATTCCCTTATTTAGACTTTCTATCTGTTTTACGTTGTCTTTTTTGAGAAGACAGGATAGAGAGAGACTGAGAGAAAGAGAGAGACATAGATAAGTATTTTTAGCTCTATGACCTATTTCTCCAGTGCTACCTAACTGACTGTCAGTCAGCTCCACTGCTTTGGGACCTTGCGTGACTTCCAGCCAGGAAATTTGGAATCTGTAGTTTTGTTTGGTTGCAACTTGTAGTCTAAATGCAAAAGGTGTGGTAGGAAAAAGAATTAACGAACCCTCTCCTCTCCTCTCCTCTCCTCTCTCTCTCCATTATTTCCTCTCTCTTGTCATTCCCCGTTTATATTATTCCCAGTGTCTGTGCATGTCCAGTGGATCCCTATCAGGAGTTGTCGAGGGTGGAGTCAACACAAACCAATGGCTGCTTCCCTCTGCAGCACTTTAATGGGGGGGGGGACAAGGAAATACACGCACACACTCACACACATGCACACACACGTGCACACCCAGATACAGAGGTAGAGGAATCCATCGCCATAATAAGAGGCCAAGTGCAGTGGTGATAAATCTCACCTGAAGGAGCTGTTCGGAGGCAGATTGCCTTACCCTGATGTACTGCCCTCAATACACACTGCAGCTAGCTACGGGCTATATACACCCACACACATAGACTAGGAATGCATGCACACACAAATACAAATAGTCATCATGCATAAATAAGTATGCACTAACGTGAGCGTGCATGCATATGTAGACAAAACCACGCAAACCCACGAATAGCAAACTTGCACACATTACGTACACAGAGAGGGCCATGATTCACAGTTTTATAGTAACTCCAACATAACCACACCCAGTGGACAATGAGAGCGACACACACAGGAAATGAAACACAACTCTTCATTAAAATCACACATAGCAGGTAACACAGAGCTCTGACAGAAATGGCATGATCTGTTGCATAGCTCTGCCTCCATCTACCTTCCTCACTCTGCCTCTCTGTCTGTCAGATCTCTTGTCATGTTCAAATATGCAAACAGTCAGTTGCAGACACACACACACAGACAGACACACACATGCGCAGATGCATTGCTGTGACACAGCAATTCGAGGAAACTGACGTTTTCCAGCTGGTAGTGTGGCAGACGTCCGCTCCTGCACATACACTGCCGCACATACACTGCCACACACACACTCCTGTTTGTCCATCTGTCTGTCTTTCACTGTCAAACTGAGTGTGTGGCCCTTTTTGTCTTGGTGACTGACATGCACTCTGCCACTACACCCAGACAAACACAAAGGTATGTCTGTACTTGTTCTGGACTGCATTAGTGTGTGTGTACACTACACTAACGTGTGCCTTAAGGTTTCCTCTAGTAGAAATAAATAAATAAATAAATAAATAAATAAATATATATATATATATACACACACACACACACACACACATATATATGTATATATATATATATATATATATATATATATATATTTATATATATATATGCCACTGCCACTGCAGCCTAGTAGTCTTCAGACGAACAGGAGAATGTGCTCACATGCACATGCACACATAGGCAGATTGGGAAAAGAGAGAAAAAAGACAAATCATTTCACAGACAGAGAGAGAGAGAGAGAGAGAGAGAGAGAGTGGAAGAAATTGAATTGAGGGTGGGGGAGGTGGAGGACGAGGAGGAGGAGGGGTGAATTGGTAAGGGTGATATTGCATAGTTTAATCTGTTGAGTTCAGCCATGGAAGGGCTGGGTTGGGGGGAGGGGAGAAACGGTACAGTAGTAGGCCGTCTGATATTAGTTCTCCACTGTGCACACACACACACACACACACACACACACACACACACACACACACACACAACACACATACATACAGGCACACACACAGACACACACACACACACAGACACATGGACACACAAAGCTCCTTAGGCCAGACAACAACCAGTGTGGTGTGTGTGTGGGTGCATGTGTGCGTCTGTATCTATGTGTGCGTCTGTGTGAGCACTGCACTGCACAGATGGACAATGGTGGATGAGGCAGGTGTGTGGACCAGGTGTAGAGACTTGAGTATGTATGGGCACAAGTGTTTTTACAGGCTTTAAACTAACCCTCACATACACACACACACACAAACACACCCATACACATAGAGCTGACAGCTATGGTCTCTACAGCATTTGCTAACAAATATAAAGAGCAAATCACTCCCTACAATCTGCCCTCAGCCCTCATGAAGCCATTTACATGTGGACTACTTCATTTCCCTCCAGTTTAATTACCTCATTTCACCCAGTTGGAAACCACCATTGAAATGAAACCCTTTGTTGGCATTGACATTTTTTGTAATTGTAGACTAATTTTTGTGATTTCCTCACATTTCTCATCAGATTTTCCAATGATGTGATTTTACCTCTAGGGGGAGCCCTCTGTTCCTCTATTGGTTTTAGGAAGCAGCTAATTGGTGTGGTTAATTACGCCGTAACCAGAAAATGCTGCTGGCAGTCTGTGTGTGTGTTTTAGCAGAGTGTGGACTGGACTGAGACTCAGTGTGTGCTGAAGTGGACGGCTCCTGCTGGATGTGACTTAAGGGATCACCCAGAGATGCAGACAATAGCTTACCCAGGGTGGGCCCGGTGGGGTGGCTGTGCTTTTTAGGGAGGCTGTATGTCTCCTGGCTGTCAGGAACACAAGTGTGTTTGTGCTCCCAGTGTTACCAGTTTCTTCAGTGTTTTGATGGAGGCCTCTCCATCCCTGCTGTTTGCTTAGCACAAGCTGAGGCAGACAGCTCAATGTGAGGTTAGGATTCATACACACACAGAAGCACACGCATATACTACATGCTCCTGGCACTCTTGTTCCTGTTGATTTGGTGTGTGTATGTCTATATTTAGTGCCTCATTATCTGTCTATATTGTGTGTGCATGCATGTATCTCTTGATTACAATTTTTGTGTGTGTGCATGTGTATTCACTTTTTGCTGTGGCTTAGTACTTCATGCACATGTATTTGCATATGTTTCTGTGTGTGTATGTTTGTGTACAGGTGTCCTTCGAGTTGTTTTTGTGCCCTTGCACAGTGCTCGCCTGTGTGATTGTCATTTCTGTCATGTCTGCCTGGACATTTTTGGTAGTCTGCTCCAGTTTGGTTGGCACCTCGCCAGTTATTTCCTAAAGCTGCAAGTATTCCTCCCTGCATTGTGAGTCTGTGTGCATCCATTAGAGGAAAATATAGCTTGGATAGGAATAGGTGTTGAAAATATTACAAAAAGGAAAATGATTGGAATTGTAAAATGAGTTTTTATGCTGAATGCGGCACGTACCCACAGTTTGAGTGTATATTGCTGCAGAATTAGGTTTCGGCTCTCCTTCATCAGCTGTGTGGTTCGATGATGGGCAGTTTGGTTTCTCGGTGCTTCTCCCTGTGGTCTGTGTTTTCAGCAGCTGCTTGGTCGGCGGGACCACAGCGGTCACAGGCCAAAGTGGTGAAGCTATGAGAGATTCCCCTACGTGAAAGAGAAAAATCCACTGTGTTAACATGTATATTGTAGCTGAGTCATTCCTCTGTGGTGGTAAATTTGAAGCCGTAATCAGGGGGCTCTTACCTTAGTTTAGCACAAAGACTGTAAACAGGGGGAAACAGCTAGCCTGGCTCTGTTAACAAAAAAGTACAGATTAGTTAATTATAGCAAATGTCCCTGTTTCCCAATATGTTGAACTGTTCATTTAAGTCTCTGCTTTGCTGACACATGTGCAATAATTCTTTATCTTTATCTCCAGTGATGAACTCAGCAGTAGTAATCTCAAAGTCACGCTGACACCCACCTGAGTAAAAATGAACTTAGGTTGACAGTTTTTATTTTATTGCGAGTTGTTTTGTTTTTCTTCAAAAGCACTGTGTATTCAACACACCGGTCGATAAGGTAGTACCTGGGAGCTGAATTAAGAATAGCTTTGTTTCTCTGCATTTCAGGTCTACTGTTTTACTCAGCGAGCCAGTCAGCAAAATGAGGGGTAGCGTAGTGGATGTTTGCTGATCACATTCTTTCCACCGTTGCCACCCCCTCAATGTGATTTTTGAATTAAGCTGAATATTATTATTTTACAAACTGATGTCAAGAGTCTGATTTCGTCTGATGGCTATTTTGCTGCAGAATTAGGGGTTTGCAAATATGTCTGCAGCCCTTTAATGACAGAGAGCTAAAAGATGGAGAAGTGTTATCAGTGAGCCGTGTCTTTTCACAGGTCATCCTGCTCTGTCACTGCAGAGCTCTCTACTTGGTTCTCTCCTTGTTCATCCTTGTCTTACTTTAGTCCCCTTCTTCGTCTCTCCCCCACCTCTCTCTGTGGATGCCACCGTCTTCTGTCCCTTTCTCCCTTTGCCCGTCTCATTCCCTCTTCCTTTCTTTCTTCAAGTGTCTTCGCACCAAGTTTCTCTTTGCGCATCTCCCTCTCAGCCTCCACTTTGAGTGCCTCAGCTCTTCTCCGTTGCGAGCCTCCAAACAGGCAAACAGTCATGCAGCTCTCCTATCTCAATATAATGAGATTGGGTGCGCCCAAATTGAAAGAAGCCATTTTCTACAGCTGTCAACTTATTATCAAGGGGGGACCGACTTATTTCAGCACCTCTAAAGGCAGCAGAGGAGAGAGGGATGGAGGTGATGGAGGGATGGAAAGGAGTGGGTTTTGAAGTGAGAGGGGTGCTGAGGGAGGAGGTGGATGAGGAGCTCAGGGGTGAGCTGTTTTACATTTTGAATGTTTTCTTTTTTTCCCCCCACTCAGTCTCTTTCTCTCTGGTATTTCAGTTTGGTCACTAGTGTAGCCTTGAAGTCTTTTATTCACCATGTTCATCTTAATATTTTAAAAAGTAGCATAAAATTTTTCTGGACCTGTGTGTTTTTTTTTATTTTTATGCATGAAGCTGTTTGAGCACCTCTTGGCATGTATGAGTGTTTATTCTCAATCTTCATGACTATTTATATGCAAACGGCAGGTATATTTCCATCTGAGGCAATGGTTACCTGTCTATTTTGGCCAGGCTTCTGCTGGTACAAACTTAATTTAAAATTCAGGCATTTAAGTGCAATTTAATGGGTTAACAGTATCAAACCGGCTCTGTGGATGTAATCTACTATTTTTTTGGACAGGCCTCTATCCCATTCTATTCATCATTCGTTTATTGTAAACTGCAAGGAGGATAACTGGCTCAGCACTAAAGCAAAGTGAAACGAGGTGAGGAAGAGTTCTAGTGACGCACCTCCAATGTGGCCATAAAATACTCTAATGGTCATACGCACAGCTGATTGCCGGCACTGAGCTGTACAGAAACATATTCTCTTCAGCAGAAGGCAAGCAGCTCAGTCCCTGCGACACATTAACGGACATGAGCACAGCATGCCCCACATACTGATGCCCCAATCACAACCTTTAAATGTCACACATCCAGCGATGGCCCGCGAGGTTGCAGAACTGGTTTAGGAGGTTTTGAAGACGCCACGCACAACCTGTCAGACCTCACCAGCATCTGCCGGATCTGATGGTAGAGTTGAATTTGTCCTTGTTTCCATCCAGGACAGTTGATTCTTCTTGGCATTTTCTCAAGAGTGTCTTTTCTCCTCCATCTTTCTCCATTTGAAAAGTCAGTTTTAATCCAGTTTAAGGACACTAAACTAGAAAAAAAATCTTCTTTTTGTTTGAGTGTCTTTTCAAAAAAGTCACATCATTTAAACCTAATTTTGATTTTACTCTGCACAAAGGTAATTATCTGCTCTGTATGTGCCTTTACAGTGTGCTGTTATGGCAGATTTTATAATTACCTCAGCCAAGGAAGCTTTTAGACCTGTTAAGTTTGTTTGCTTTTTGTACATTAATTAGCAGATATCTCAAAAACTATTTAACAGATTTCAGTAAAATTTGGCAGAAATTTAGGCCTTGGGCCAGGAAGAAACTGCTTAGATATTGGTGCAGATAGAGATAATATGTGACTGTTTTTCTTTTTTTAAAAAGTCAAATTTAGCAAATTCTTGGATGGACAGATCAGTCTCTATAAGTGTGCAATTATCAATTCTTAAAATGTTTTTTTTACACAGATACAACTTCCATCCAATCTTTACCAAATTTGGCACATAATGTATAAACCCTTAAATAAGATTCAGACTTTTAGTAACAACTTCAGTATTAGTTACATTTCAGCTTGTGGCCCTCATCAGGAGATGGATGTAGCCTATTGGGGGACTTGTGAGATAAAGCCTTTTGTGGGTCCAGAGGGAGCTGTGTGATGTTTGCTAAATAAAGTGGTCTACCGAGGTCTGGAGTCACCAGACCTCTATAGACCGCTCCTTATTTCTGCTGAGGGCTAGTAACTGAAGGCTATATAAGCAGCAATACGAGGATAACACACCTAAATCTCTGGCTGAGCTGTTGGCAGCTATGTTGCTTTGTCTGTAATGTAGGCACCATGTTGTGATATGGAAGAAGAATGTGGGGAGTAAAAAGAAAATATCTCTTATTCTATTGCATCAATTTTTACTATTGTTAAACTACAGGAGTGCAATGATTTTAATATATACTAGCATAATGCATAAAGACCAAATTTTGATGACACGTCCACACACATACGGACATACGGAAAAATAATAAATCAATGAAACAGTGATACATTTTAGCTGCACTGAACGAATCCAACAAATCTCTACTAGCGGCTGCACTGCTTTCTTTTCCTGAGATTGCTGTTGGCCCAGCACTGTAGCTCTGTGAGTATGTGTATGTGCATGCGTGTGACTGTAGTTTTGTGTGTCCTGTATCTACCGTCTGTATAGCAGAGTGACCTTGATGTCTGCACTCAGCAGGAAGACACTAGAGAGGAGTGATTAACAGGAGAGAGACAAAGAGAAGAGAGAGGAGTGCGAAGAAATATGAAAATTAACAAAAAAAGAAGTGTAGCAAGAAATGGGCAGAGTGTGAAAGTTAAATTTGCAACCAGAGGGGAAAAAAACTGAAAAAAAAGAAATGAAGGAAAGATGTTGTAAAAGAATGAGAAGTGGAGAGTGAGGGAGAAAGCAGGGTGGAGTGGAGGAGTGACTCACCACACATCTATTGGTTTTTTTTCTTCTTCTTCTCCCTACAGGCAATCTGGAGGTGCAGTCATCAAGAACAGGTAAGACGGGGGATGAGAGACGGGAGGGAGGACGGGGTGAAAAGAGGGAGGGAGGGAGGAACAAAGAAGAATATTACACTGAATGGTAATCAAACTCACACTTGTACAGGTGAGAAGATACAACGCATACATTGTCCTCACAGTGCAAAATGTGTTAAAGTACTGCATGTGTGCGTGGTTAGAGCAGCGTGCAGTTGCCAGCTCATCTGCTGTGACCCAGGTTAATAGGATTGTGCATCTCTGTGGCTCGCCTACATGCACACACATGCACACACACACACACACACACACACACACATACACAAACGTGCCATAACTGCCCATGACTGTTCACTTACTGCCCCTTTTGACTTACACACATGCAAAGCTTGCCCAGCTTGAAGACTGTGGATGCACACACATAAAAATTGGCCTTACACCTGTCCATAAAAATCCACTTTCTCTTTTGACTCACACACGTAAACACACACAAGCGTGCCATGCATTTGGCATCCTTTTTCCCTGCTAATGTTGGACCGTATTCCCTCCTTGTCTTTCACCTTTCACCCACACACACCTTCCCTCTACTCTCCATTGGCCTTCTCCTCCTCTGTTTTTCTTTGTCTCAGTCTTGGTGAGGAGTTCTACAAGGAGGCCATCGAACACTGTCGCAGCTACAATGCCCGTCTGTGCGCCGAGCGCTCCATGCGTCTCCCCTTCCTGGATTCCCAGACCGGCGTCGCCCAGAGCAACTGTTACATCTGGATGGAGAAGAACCACCGTGGACCAGGTGTGTGTCTTTCTTTGTGTGAGGTGTGTGTGAGCATGTTTGATACCTGGGCAGAATGAAGTGGCAAGTGGCTGGCTGAAGCTCGAGGAGCACTCCAAAGCACTCGTCTTTGTTGGTGTGTGCGTTGTGTTTGCCAGCTGTTGTGCTACACAAATTATTTTCTCCAGTCATTTGTCCCGCTGCTTCCTTCCTTCCTGTGGTCTGCTGTTTCTGTCTCTCTTTCCTTCCTCTCTCCTCTCCCTCATTTCCTCCTCCTCTTTTCCAGGCCTCCTACCTTTCACACCTCAACTTTTTTTTTTAAACTTTCCCCAAAGGGTGTTTCCTCATCGCTTTCTCTTTCTCTGTAACGTCAGTGTATTTTGGCAGTGAATCAGACACCCCTGTAGGCAATGATACGCCGCCGCTGGCACCAAGTATTCCAGAGAGAATGCACTTGTGTGTGTGTGTGTGTGTGTGTGTGTGTGTGTGTGTGTGTGCACTTGTGCAGTGTGTTAACAAGCTGAGTTTGTAGGCTTTGCCTGGTGACTGCCAGTACACTTCTTTTGTTTGTTTGTTAGTTAATTTTTTTGTTATAGCTTGATTTTCACAGAATAAAGCAGAATTTAATTGGAAACTAAACTGATTAAAATTTGTTATGTGTTTAAGATTTAAGGTTTAGAACAACATTGCCAACATTGCCATAAAATTAGCCAAAATTAAGAAAAAATAGTTTAGATTTAAAGTCTGTATTAATAACGACATATGATCGGTTGTAAGACATGCACAGTACCATAACAGACAAGCCTTTACACCACAGCAGGTCTTCAAATATCTCAACAACTACTATATGACTTATATTATATATAGATAATATTTTTGGGATGTCATGGTCCCCAGACGATGAATTCTGACTTCTATAGTGCCACCTGCAGCTTATTGATTTCAGACCTCAAGATAAACAATCAAAAGAAAATACCTGAAAAATGAACAAAACTAACATTCACACCATCCTTGGCTGTACTCTGCATCAGTGTTAATTGGTAATGTTAAAATTGTAACAAAGTAAAATGAGATATGTTAGCATTTAGCTCAAAGCACTACTGTGCCACTAAGCACTGTGCCACTAAGCCTTGCAGAGCCACAAGTGGGATTGTAGACTTTTATTCTAATCTAATGATGTAAAGCATCAACATTACTAGAACATTACTAGAACAAAGATACTGTAAGACATACATACTTAATGCTAATATTCTAGCACCCCAGACTGTGTTATCAATTTATGTAATTATCCTTTTTTGTTCAGGCTCTAATTAATATATGAATCGTGGTAGTGTGTGCTATAAACGAACTGTGTGTTCCTCTGTGTTTCAGGTCATGCTCCAGGTCAGTTGTACACATATCCCGCTCGCTGCTGGCGCAAGAAGAGGCGGCTAAACATCCTTGAGGACCCACGGCTTGTACCAATCGAGTTTAAGATTGGTAATTAAGGAGCTCTTTTAATAACTTTTACCACTAGCAGAACTGTGAAAACTGTGTATCCAGAGGGTGCATATTGCTAATTGTGAACTGATGCTGGCCATTAACTTTGAACCCTTTAACACAGTATTTTTCCCTTTTAAATCCCCTTATGTAGCCTTAAGGTTTGAAAAAAATTCATCATCTGACAGTATCAGATACGCTGTATATTTGGTATCGGTATGTCCAATCATTATTGAAGTTATGTTATTTATATAAACATTTCCACAAAATTCAGTCTGACATATTGAGTGTTTTTGAAAGCTTTGGGAATTGAAAATAAAGGTCTGAGCAATGTCTGAATGCACAAATTGACTTTGTAATGACCACCTGCTGGTCAGTGAGAGTTAATATATCTCTCTCACTATTTCTAGTATAGTTTAAATTTGAGAGATCAGAAAATATCATCAGCCCACTTCCTTCTACCTTTAAATAACTTTAATACTTAATCTTGGCACTGTATCACCAGTGAGCCCTGTGTTTGCATCATACATGAAATACATCTTTTTGTGGAGTCATTAGGCAAACTCACAATGTTTCTTGCATTCTGCAGCAGGTGGGTGACATGATGAGAAAATGCCCGTAAAGAAAAAGTGTCACTTCCCACAAGCAACACACAATCATGTGATAGTTGAGGAAAATTGCTGATGATCACTTCAGCGTCTGTACACTGCAGAAGTCCTCGTGCTGTCACGAACCAGCCAAATTGTGTTTCCTTGGGGCACTGTCAGCTCAACTGAGCATGTCAGCATGACTGTGAGACCTCTGCTGTTTTCTGATTGTAATTGTGTCGTTCCCAGACTACGAGGCTTCTCTAAAGAAGGAGGGGGGTATCCCAGACGGTCCTGTGTTGGAGTCGCTCCTCGCTGGGGAAACCCTGGACAAGAAGGTAGAAACCAAGGAAGAAGAGCCAATGAGCGAGTGTCAGGTGAGACTGTACTTCCTCTTTCATTTGCTTTCTCTGTCTTCAGTACTTTTTTTTTGTTCTTGGTGTCTCGTTGTTTTCTTCTTATGTCAGAATTCTATCTCTTTTTATCTGTCTGTATTACCCTCTATGTTTGTGTTTCTTTGTCTGTCTCTGCCTTTGTCTCTCTCAGAGTGTGTTTTGGCGGTGACACAGACTCCTGCGGTTCTGACAACTCCCTCCTGGCACTGAGTGTGTGTGCATGCTTGAGATTGTGTGTTATTGCACTGCAGCCAGTCTTGTTGGTGTTTTACAGGAATGTAGCTCACGTGCTTTACAGGCCAACCTTGTGAATGACTATTTGAAGGACATTTGAGGGAGGTTGATCCACCCCTTTGCTCTTTGTTAGACTTTAAATAGCATGTTGCACTCCGTGACTTCTGAGCAAAAACTTATTGCCCATCTGGCTGGAGTATTTCACCGGTAGCTGCCCCTGAATTCAGATTGACAGATAATCAATCAGCAGTTGAGTGAATGGCTCTCTCAGTGGCCCTTTGAGGGCTAAGAGCTGTGTTTAGGGCCTCTAATCCGGGACTTCCCTGAGCCCAGCCCAGCTCGAGGCTCACCCAGGCAGACACAACTTCAACACTTGCCATAGCTCCATGGGCACACTTTACTCTTCCATTGCTGCTTTCTTTTTCAGCTTTTGTGTCAGAGATCAGAGTGTTTTGTATGTTCTTTTTGCAAGAACCACAATCAGATTAATGTATTTGTGACATAAAGCTGGTGTTTTCTTACACTCAGGACAATAAAAATTAAAAGTCTTTTGTCTTAAAGGGGCAAGTTCAGTTTATTCATCATAAGGAGTACTACACAGCCTGTGAAAACATTTCTCTCATAAAAACAGACTATCACTAAATGTACCTCTTGTGAGTCCCCTAATTTAGAAACTGCAGTACTAAAGTGTGTGGTGTGCCCCTTTAAAGGAGGAAGTCATAAAATGAATTGTTTATTGCAGTGAAACGGTGACATATTTGGCGATATTTAACGTTAATGGTTCTCCGCTTATAGTAAGGTTGTTTCCTCCACTGGCATTATGGATTATGCAGACAGACTCAAAACCAGAAAAAGCAAGTAGAGGCTGTGATGGGAAAAGAGAAGAAAACAAAAGGAAACTACCTAAGCTGTACTCTTTCCTATCCACAGAAACTGCTGGTTGGGGATTTTCCTCACGAGTTGGAGGTGGACGAGATGGAGGAAGACGTCCCCAAGCGCAAGAACCGTACCAAAGCACGGGTAAGACATCAATGACATTTCATAATTCATCTCTCTTTTTTTGGATTATTTCATACTTACCCAACAAGGCCCTAAAAAAGAAGAGTCCAGACAGAGTCAACAAACACGCCAGTGAGTAAAACAGTGATGTAAGAGTTCAGCATCCTGCCTACAGATCACACTATAAGATCAGAACCCACAAGTTATTCTGATGGACAAGACTTAAAGGAATTTGCTACATTACAACACATATGATGGGTCCTGAGCTGCGAGGGTCAAATGAACATTTCAAGAATTAAATATGCTACTTGCATCCATGAAATGTCACTTTTTTCTAATCCCTGGTTATGATAGGTAATATTTATTGCATTTGATATATTGAGTCTGATGTTTGTGCTTTCTCTGTATTCCTGAGTCTGTAGAGAAATGTCATCTGGCAAACCAACAGTTTTCACAGAGAATAAATGCAAACACATCCAGAGATTTAAATCATGCTGGGACAACCTTTTTTTCTTCTTACAACTTTGATTAGATCAGACAGGTTTTTTTGCCCCACTATTTTTGGGCATCCTATGGGAAGATAATCAAGTGTTAACAATGTATCCCGAAAGTCATTATACACACATACACACACATACACATGCTCACACGCAGACACCAGGGTTGCTAATTGGAGCTGTTGCTCCCCTGCTAGGTGTCATCAGCCCCCTCCTGCTGGAAGTGGAGCTTTACACTGAGAGCAGATGATTAGAATGCAAACGTGTGTGTGTGTGTGTGTGTGTGTGTAGACACTTGAAAGTGAGGAGTGTGCTGTTACGCTCTTTTTTATTGTGTATGTGTGTGCACAAAGACTTATGTGACAAGTGTAGAAGTTCAAACTTTTTGTGTGTATCTTATGTACATGTGTGATTTCACATGTGACTGAGTTCTCACAAGTGTGTGTGTGTGTGTGTGTGGTCTCTGCAGGCCTATGGTGTTGGGGGCATGAGGAAGAGACAAGAGCCGCCTGCCATTGAAGACAGAGACAAGCCTTACGTCTGTGACAGTGAGCATTGCAGCATTATTTTTTTAAACCTATTTTCTTTTTCTTTCTTGACTTAAACATACAGAGAACAAATTTTTCGACACTGTGTGCATGTGTGCGTTTTACAGTCTGCGGAAAGCGCTATAAGAACCGCCCAGGGCTGAGTTACCATTACACTCACACACACCTGGCAGATGAGGAGGGGGAAGAAGACTCGGAGCGACACACACTACCCTTCCAGCGCAAGAACAACCACAAGCGTGAGTCTGCTGTCTAAATATTAAACTTACGTATAGCAGTCCGGCTGTCCATCATCATCCATTATTTACTTAATATGGAGTGGTTGGATTGGTTGGGCAGGCTGATGTCCTCAGGTACAAAATAAACTAATAGTTTAGGTTTAGCAGTTTCAGGGTCATTCAAACAATCCTCAATATTCAGAATATTATCAAAAACTATTGATCGTCCTGGAGTTCCTCCTGCAGCATTATGGATAGTTACAGTGCTGACTGATTCAAATCCAAAGTGTGTGCTTGTGTGGATGAAGGATAAGATTTCTCTCAGTGGAGTGCTGGGTTTAGCTGATTGCTTTAGCCCTCATTGATTCCCTTTTCAGACTGACACAGTGACGCAGGTTAAAACTGTGATTGCTGACGACGAAAATAGGTTACCATGAATCATCCGAAACGGCCTCTTGACCTCATTCTTGACCTTGGTTAAACAAGGGTCAAATGTGGGCGTGGATAAAAAGGCCAAAACAGAGCTCAAGAGACAGAGCTCTAGACAAAGTGGGAAAAAAGTCAAACTTTATGAGGTAATGTTATGATACTAATACAGCTCTGTGTAATTCTGTTGTTTTGCAGTACTGTGTTTCTGCAGCTAGAGTTACAACTTTTGCTTTTTGTTCTCTGTGAAGAGCAATAATATCTAACTTCAGTCCTATTAAAGGTAGCACATGGCACCTCAATATTTGCATGGTTGCCCCAAGGCTAACTTAGCCCAAGGGTACTTTACCTTTTTTTTTTTTAACCATGTAGCATTTACTCTTTCAGTGTCGGACTGCTGTAGCCCAGGGCTAAAGTCACTGTCAGACCTCTTGTATTAAAGGTCAGACAGTCCTGTTGAATGCAGAATCAGCTGCCAACAAGCACATTGAATGATATGGAAATTTGTTTTGATAATAGTACTTGAGGTAACTTTTAACATGCAGTAGATTGACAAGTGATGGCAGTAATCATACTGCATGATAAGATACTGACTTCACATTACAGTAAAATGATCAGTATTGATTGTACTCCATCAGTCTTGCTAAAGAAAATGTTAAGGTGAACATCATTCAACTCATCAGTTAATGTCACACTTCAGACAGTTTCAACAGCTGCTCCAAAGACACATCAGCTCAATGAGGGAAAAACACAGCTCTTCAATCAACACTCATTAGCTTTAAATAGCAGTCAGAGAACAAACACCACTTAAACACTCTGGGAAATTTCCAGTGCACTCCACATTTATGTTTCAATTTCTGTACCTTTCAGTTTACAGCACACAGTATGGCTGCAGCTATCAGAGGCTTAATAAGTGTTCACTGATGTGCTAGTCCAGAATATCATGAGGTTGCAATGAAAACCCATGGTATCGCCCGCTAATGCTTCCAGCACCAGGGGCAGGGGCACAAATGTTTCTTGTGACCAAGTGGCATATTATAAATGAATACAATAAAAATGCTAGTGGCATTGCTCTATGAATGGCAGTGGCGGTTTGTTGGTTGGTCCACCATTTTTGTTCTTACTGAATGATAGTAGTGTGACCTATCTGAAGCAAGGCAGACAGTAAGGGTGTGGAGACTGGGGTGTAGTGCGTTCGACACTGGTGTGGGAGACAGACCTACAATTTTTGGTGTTGCTTTTGCTAACTTTAACCTCATTTTTGTTTCCTAATCTTACTTTTACCATAGTTTATTTGCCATAATCCCAATCTCTCTGTGACTTTAAACATGCTGTAGTTACCATGTGAATCCATCGTAGAAAGCAAGAAAATTAAAACAAACCTTTGGATGCAAAATAAAACCTCGTCAATGAACACATTCTGGGATTTTGCAGTCATCCATTGTTAACATTCTATGATGATGACATTTATTGCTCTGTGAAGGAAATGTGCGGTTTGCAATATGATTGTTTTCCAGAAGCTGATCATTTTGAAGTTTTCGTCCCTGCATCAATGATGGCCCCTTCCCATCTGTGCCAATAAAGCAGCATATACCAACCATATCTGGTAACTACGTTGAACAGTTTATTGAAATGCTGCAACTGTAAATGTTATTGCTCACGCCTTTATTTGACAAGTTATGATGCCCATCATGACAAATATCTCATCAGGCTCAGGGACGTTCACTCACCCTGAACATCAGTGTACATCAGAACTCTCACCACACTATTTCCGACGGGACTTTTGATTTATATTTAATAAGATGAACTGCAGAAAGCAAGTATGAGAGTTATTGTGTTTTGGCAGATTTTCTGAAGCTGTAAAGGGGCCTAGTGAAAAACCTGAAGGGATACAGGTTTGTACAGGCATTTAAACAGCAGAGCACGATTGGCGAAAGATCACTTGTGCAGTAAAAAGTACTGAATGGTAGCAACCAGTATGTGTAAAACCACTGTTGCGGGCATCTTGAGCCTGCATTCAGTGTAAGGCTGCAAAGGTTCTGCTGAATCTATCATGTGTACCATAAGAAAGCAATAAATGCCAGTGAACAACAAGTAAAGTAAATATTTAGGTTTCTATAAACAGGTTATGAATCAGAGCTCAAACCTCCCTTCCTGTCAGCTGCAGCATCCACACTAACCACTAGCCGTCTTTGTTTCTTTGTGGCTATTTATTTTCACCCCCAGGGCCAGTTTTCTATCAGTGTGTGGTTTTTGTTTGGTGTTGTATTCTGTCTGCGCTTTGTTTGTTGTTTGAACACTTCTTTTTAAGGACAATAGTCTGCATTTATCCTGCGGGAGATTACGTTTTGGTCATTAATCGAGAGTAAAATGGCTACAGTTGTTCATACTCAAAAAAGCCAAGAGAAATAGCTGTGGACATTTGAAAAGGAAGCGCAGACAATTCATCCGCTGCCTTTGTTCCTCCCGGTCTTAAAACAAGCAATTTGCTCAGAATAGAACGCAGATAAACACAAAAAAACACACATATCCACATTATCTGTGTATGCTGCACTACAACAATGTCCACACTGAAACTATGCTGCCTCTCAGTTAATTGGCAGTGTGTGTTTTTAAATTGGCCTGTCTGACAGAACAGACTGGCCCTGTATTTGTGTGTGTGTGTGTGTGTGCGTGTGTGGCCATGCTGCAGTCTTAGGTCTCTCCAGTGGAGGAGAGCAAGAGAGACAGCATTTGAATCGTTTAATATCCCCCATCACTCCCTCCCAAACAGTCAGTAATCACACACACACACACACTCACAAAATGCAATCTTCTCTGCCGAAATGAAAAAGGAAGCTTAGCCTTTTGGCTTGGTGTGTATGTGTTGTCCACATGCACAAGTGCACATGCATTTGCAAGGCTGTGTGAGTGTGTTCACACGCGTGAGAGTGCATTAATGTGTGCGCGTGCCATTATAGCTTTCCCCAATTTGCTGAGTGTCATGGAGGCGACTCCACCACCCTGCACCCTACGGTATATTGCCACATATGTAATAATATTAATATGGCTCCCCCAAATGAGAGCAACCCTGCATGCATAATTAATGCTATATTCTGTCTCAAAAAGCTGTCTAGACGCTATAGTATGTATGCTGCATCCACAACACGAGTGTGAGCTGAAACTTGTCACAAAAACTATGAAACTCTGTCTTTTCTGAACCTTGGCCAGCTTCATTCTCTCCCCCTGTTTTTCCATCAGTGTGATAAATGAGAGATTATTCCACCAGGAGATGAGATTTTCCTTCTCTCTCCTTCTCTTCGTCCATCTTTCACCACTTTCCTCTTCCCCTCTTGCTCTGCATCCTCGCTTAACCCTCATCTCCCATCCTTCTCTGCCTCTCATTTTTTGTTCTCTTCTCTCTTGCTCTGCTTCATCCATCATCCAGCTTTGGGGTCCCTTTTAATTTATTTCTTTGTTTTGTGTCGGCGCTCCCCGCGATCATCATCACCAGAAACAACCACCACCACTAAACCTCCCCATATATCTGAATCCCAACTGATATACTATTTACTCAATATGAGCAGCAGCATTAAAATTCATGACTGCGCCACTACTATATTTTTTTTTTTTTTTTTACTCTTCTTCTACTTATTTTCAGCCAAACAGAAGGTTGGAGGTGGAGAGGAAAGAAGGGAGGGAGGAAGGGAGAGTTGGATATGGTGTGGGGAGGGGGCTCTTTTGGCACTGATGTGATGGTGGAAGGGGTGGGGGGAAGAAGAGGAAGAAGAAGAGGAAAAGGAGGCTGAGGAGAAGTGGATGAATAAGGGGGATGTTTACTTTAGAGGTCGGCCCTGCAGTGTCCACCTGAAAATTGGTTTTGTGGGTATGGGGAGAGAGAGGGAGAGGGAGCGAGGTAAATGAGAAAGATGGAGCGAAATAGTGAAATAGCAGGAATAAGGTAAATAGATTGCAAGAAGGACACAAACTGAGAGGAACAGCAACTGGGAATGAACGAGAGAAATGAGAGAAAGCGAGGCAGAGGGGAAGCGGGAGGGAGAGAGAGAGGAGGGGGGGAGGATAGTTGTCATTAAATCCCCCCTCTCAAATCAGAGCTGAGATTCAGAAGCCACTTTATCTGGACGGACAGACGGTCCTACGGTGTGGAGCAGCAGGGACGCACTGAGTGTGTGTGCCTGTATGTGTGTGTTTAAAAATGCACAACAGTCACACACACACACACACACACATATACATACATGTGCATTTCCTTTGGCCGTGTGTGTCTATTTGTGTGAATGCGGTGTATGGGCAATCATGCACAACTTTAAGTGTGTATGTGTGTGTGTGTATGTGTGAGAGACATGTAATTGAGCCCTTTGAAGGTCAGCGTCCCTCTGTTCCTACTCACCATTGTTGGTTGTTGTGTTCTTTTTTTCTCCTCTCCAGTTTTTTTTTTGCCACGTTTCTCAAAATGGCCTCCCTGTCCTCCTCCCGCTGTCTGCAGACAGAGGAGTGAAGGACGAATTTTGATCAACCAACATCAATATAAAACAACGCTGAGAACCTAAAATGGCCACTCCCCGCTCTATGTCTTTTGTCACTTCATATGTGCACCACTGCCTGTTTTTTCTCTCACTCTACATCTGTTCTTCTCTTCTGCATAATGGCAAGGATGACTGGAAGTGTGGTAAGATTCCAGCGTGTGTGTTTATTGCTTTAGCTATTATATCGTCATTTACGGCAGTATCACTGGGCAGATGTGTTTCTCTGCTGGGACCAGTCTAGTCGGTTCATAGCGTCATGTGCATCTAATGCTGAAACTTCCCACACCTGAAAATTCTGACTTTGACTTCTAAAGGCAAAAGGGGAGGACTTCATTGTAATTTCTTTATTTATCTGAGTCACCATTTTAAAAACAATCTCTCTCCCCCTCTACATTGAATTGATTTCTGATGTTCTTTAGCTTCATCTTTGCTGTCAACTGTAATATCAGAGATCAGTTTTGAAGTATGGAGAATACTAGAGGTTGCCAAATTGGCCCAAATCCTTCTCTTTCAAACCTCTTTCTAATGGGCTTCGGTGGTGTGTGCACAGAGGTGTAATTGTATGTTAATGAGCATACGTGTGGCTAAATTGCCTACTATTTGTCTGTGTGTGCCTGTATACAGCAACAATAAGAAAATTGGCTTTGTGTTTCATATTCAGAGGAAAAAACATGTAATTTTTTTTCTTTTGTTTTCTAATTTCATTTTTCAGGCCCGTTCTGAGTAAGAAAACATTTTCAATTAGAATTTCCTGTCTTCCAACTCAAAGACAGATTGATTTTATGCTCACTTATGTGACATTTCTCCATGTTAAGACAGCACATATGGTGATACAGAGCTGCAGTGATTTCTGGATGTCTTCTGAACTTTTCACGTACACCGGCATTCCTCCTCAGCCTTCGATTGGTTGATTGTTGCCGCTGCTGCTCGGCGCAGGAAAGGAAGGGAGAATCGGCTGTTGCCTAGCAATCTGGTTGCCATAGATACCGCCAGGGCTCCCTCCTAAAGAGTACACTGTTATGTACATTGAAAAGAGAGAGAGAGAAAGAGAGGCAGTAGAAAGAGGAGGGAGGAGAGGTATGGAGAGAATAGAGAAGTGTAGTGAAGAAGAGAGGAGAGAGAGAAAGAGAAGAAGAATGGAAGAAGTTGAAGTATAGGAGTGGGGAGACGCAGCGGAGGGGGCACAGAGGAGTTCATTAAGGATAACATAAAGAATGGGAGGAGAGAGAGAAAACAGACAAAGACAGAAGCAGAGCAAGAAGCAGAGAGTTACACAAAAAAGAAGAATCTCTTCATGATTCATCATATAGATTCCCCCAGACAGTTGGAGTGGTGAAGGCAGGGTAATATTGGAGTCTGCTTCATTTGGTATTCTGTCTTAACATGCGGTGCTGGTGCTGTGGCTTGCTGGCTGGTTGTTTTGTGGTTCCTCAGTTGTCTTGGCCATGTTTGGATAAGCCCCCACACCACCACAGCCCTCCCCACCACCACCGCCCCCCATCCCAAATCCACCCTCACCCACTATCCATCTCTATCTGTCTGCTTGTTGTCTGTTTTGCTGTCTGTGACTGAATAGAACTGGAGCTGTGAGCGAGGAGAGGAGGAAATGAGAATCAACAATGCAGCTTCATAATTGCCATGTTCATGAATTATTTCTACGATATTATAAGTGTCCATATGTGAATTGACATAATGCAATAGTGATTCAGTGGATGACAACTTTTCCACATTCTTTCGTAAAACTCAGTGAGATCACAGTGCTGCCACTGGAAAATCCTCTGGTGCACAAAAATAATACCTTTTACATTTTTGGTTTGTTTTGAATAAAATGCTAATTGGTTGTTAGCACAGGCAGCAATAGCCACCACGGCTGAACACACAAAGAAAACTGCACCACCTACAGGAACTCAAGTCCTATTTCAGTGCAAAGTGCCACAAAAGATGGGATACAGTTGTAAAATTCTCCCCTTTATGCTTATGTTTTGTTTTAGCTTGACTGGTCATCTTTGACATTTCCACATGACAGTACAGGGCTGACACACATTATAGTGGACCATGTGAGGTTGGGCACAATTCAAACAGGATTTCACAGTCACATTCCAAGCCGGCTCGCTCCCTGGAACAAAATAGGATTAATAATTTGCATTTTAACTCTTCATTGACAGGGACACAAGCCCATACTGTGTGTGGTTCTTTTTAAGTATGTGCATGTGCACAATGTATACACAAGCATGGGCATATGCTTTTTTTTTGTTTGTGTCTATGTGTGATTTTTTTACATGTATGATTTATGGAGCAGTTTGTGTGTCTGTGTGCGTGTGTGTGATTTATTGGCATGTGTGTCTATTCACTAAAAGTGCATGTATCTGCAGACTGCAGAGCCTGATCAACTGTGTGTGTGTGCGTGTGTGTGTGTCTCTGTTTCTGCAGGTCAGTGTGATTACAAAGCATCCATAGATCAAGTTTTATTATGCACCAAAACTGCCTCTGTCCTCTTTACTTTGCAATGTCATCTCTGCACACAAGCTCACATTGCGCATACACACACACACACTCACGCACACACACACAAATGCATGCATCCAGACCCACAATGCACTGGGAGTTACGCAACCTGCTGACTGGACATGAGTGAAAGTAGTACTTACGTGTGTGTGTGTCTGTGTTTGTGTATATAAGGTTGAGGGGTGGGGAGGGTGCAGGGAAGGAAAAGGCGCAGAAATGGGGGAAAAACAGAGGAAGAGCAGAGCATGGCACTGGTGCAGGCATTAGTGTGACAACAGATGGATTGCAGGAAAGAGTTCCAATTTCCTCTTTGAGAGTAAAGCAGAGGAAAGAAAAAAATAGACAGTGAGACCAAATAAGGAAAGGGAAGCAAAAAAATGAAGCACAATGAAGCGCAAAGAAGAGATCGAATCAGAGGCAGAGAGAGCAGCAGCAATAATGAGAACGCATGAAAGTGCAAAGAGGAAGAGGGAGGAAGAGGATGGGAGTGAGAGTGAGGGAAGGAAGATGGAGAGAGACAGAGAGAGAAAGGAAGCCAGTGACTTTTCATCTGTGACTGTCGCTTTCCATCTCACTGCATCTCTGCCTCCTTGTCTGCATAAAAAACGTGAAGTTGTCTCTTTGAGCATTTGGGATTTTTTTGTGTCTGTGTGAATTTACGTGTGTGTGGTTTTTATGAGTTCTTTTGTTTATTGTTGAAACATGTTTTTGTGTCTGTAGTTATGTCTGTGTGTGTGTGTGTGTGCGTGTGTGGCTGGACGAGGGTTACAGGGACTCATTCATCACATTAAAGAGAGCAAGTGGGGGATGGGACTGAAACTGGACAGCAAAAGTTATTATGCAAAGGCTTGGTTGTAAATCCTTGAGTGTGTGCGTGTGTGCACTCTACTGTACGTGTGTGGTTGTGGGTGTTTTCATCTTTGTGTGTGTGTGTGTGCTCTGGTTGTGTTTGTGTGTGCGTGTGCTTACTCCTGAGAGGCTCTCCTCATTAAGCAGCCAGGCGACAGGAGTGCAGAGTGTGTGTTTTCACACACTGCTGCTCCGATACAACGGGAGCCACTTTTTTTTTTTGCCTCCCTTCCTTCTCTCCTCTTTGTGTCTCTTCATCTCTCTCCTCCTCCTGCTTCTCCTCTTCTCTCTCTCTTTCTTTTTGCCTTTCCCCTTTTGCCTCATCCTTTCCTTGAAATTCCCCCCTGCCTCCTCCTTATTCTCTCCTTCCTCCACCTTTATGCCTCCTCCTCATCCTCACCTCTTCCTCCAGGGCTACACCTGCAGAGCTGGAGTGTTTGTTGGCTTTGGTAATTGTGAAGAGCGGATACACCCTGAAAGTAAAAGCATTCACACTCAACTGTCGCTTTTTAATTCCCATCTCAACCTCAGCCTTGATTAACCAAGTTTAGTTTTTTGTGATGATTGTAGCCACGGCAACTTGTTAAAGGCTGAGCTTACCTTTATGACAGAGGCAGAATAGAATGAAATGACAGAATAGAATAGAATAGAATATGCTTCAACAAGCCATGAAGTCAAGAAGCAGACAGAGACAGAAAAACAGTGGGCAAACAGATTAAAGACTTTTTTAAAAAGCGTGGTGGAAGAGAAAGTGAGAAAAGTCAACAGGTAGGCCTTTCTGTTTGTGTGTGTGTGTGTGTGTGTGTGAAGGCAAGGTAATTCCCTTTGGATGGGAGCACTAAGTTGATGAGGCTTCCACCGTGGCCGGCCAGAGGATGAGATTATCGACCAGCCAAGAATTGGGTTGTGGTATTGATTCCAGGCCAGAGTCTGGAAGGAAGACAGAGGGGAGAGAGGAAGAGGAGGGGCATGGAGGTTCGGAGGTAGACAGAATGGGAGATAGTCGAGGAGGAAAATATGGGATAATGCCAGGATAGGGATACAGACATCAGGTTACGACTTGTTTGTTCTTTTGGTCCTGTACTGTCTCATAGTGTAGCTTTTGTCTGGACTCTTCTCTTAAGTACACATGCTAAGAGATGTTCTTGTTTTCTTCTTTCTGTTCTTCAGTAGCAGTAAAATTATTCTGTCAAAGGCTTGAGATTATTCAACTTATTTCCAATAGAAAATACATTTTTTTCTTCAAGGTTTTTCTTTTAAAACCCAAAGCAACCTCAGTTTCAATATAAAAAGTAATCTGAATACATGGAGTATGTTTCTGCAGTGCAAATAGATAGATTTTGGATTTTTTGTCTTTCAGACAAAAACAAATGATCACATTCATCTATGGACCGAAGAGATTCTCCTACTTATAAAGCTAAATTAACCATTAAACACCCATTGGGTTTTCTGAAATGATGAATACAGGGTTGTATTTTTAAGCTCCTAGAAAATATGTAACATCGACATACAGTGTGCGACTGTGGAATGATCACAAAGCATTTAAATCATGCAACAGTACAAAGATTAGAAAACTCATGAGTTTCATGAATCTATAATGATAATAATCAATCTATAATCTGAGAGAGTGAGGTATAATAAATGCAAAGCATGACAATAAAATCATTTAAATGTCATTGTGTCATTATTTCTCCAGCCTTATCTGTTCTCCCCCTTTTCTCTATTGTTTTTGCTCAAACATGATTAATCAGCTGTCTCATTTTGAAGGCAAAACTTTAAATTTGAGAGGATTTTTCTTTTGAATTACTTTATCAAGTCCGTGAATACATAAATAATGCATAAAGTAAATCAAATGAGATAACGTGAGAAATGTAAAAATATACAATTATTTTGTTAAAAGTGAGACTTCAGTTGGAACAGGAGCAGAGCAAGAAGCTAACTAAGAATGCAAGGTAACGAAGGAGCAGCATGGAGGAGGAAAGGAGAGAAAATGAGATGGGGGAGAGAGAAATTATAAGCACAGAGGGAGGAAAGATGGGGAAGGGTAGGTGGGGGGGAGCATTTGAGGATTCATCTCTTGCTGGATAATTCCCAGGAGGATCTCTCTCCAACACTTGAAAGCTGTGAAGTGTGCGGTTCTGCTCATACTCCTCCTAGTAATTGGAAGAGGAGAAGGGGGGGTGGGGGGTTAGGGGGGGGTGTGAGGAGGGAGGAAGAGGAGAGAGGGAGAGGAGGGTCAGGTAAAGGAGGGAGATATGGAGGTAGGAAAAGAAATGAAGAAGAGAGGGGGAGGGTGAAGCAGGTGAAGATTTGGAGACGGAGAGGAGAAGGAGGGACAGGAGTTGCGAGGGAGTTGGGTGGAAGAGAAAGAAGAAAGAACCACCTGACCTGTGCCATCTTTGTTTCTTCAGTCTCTCATTTTTTTCCAACCTGGCTTATATCGCTTTTATTTGTGCTCATTAGCTCCCTCCTCTTTATTCTCTCCCTCTATCACTGCCCTCATCCCTCCCTCCATCCCTCCCTTTGCCGGCGATGGTGTGTCTGTGGTTGCAGGCGGCTTCTGAAACATGGCCGCAGGCGTTTAATCATTGATGGAGTTTTTTCCTCCATGCAGGCAGGCCAGCGGGCAGCCCCAACTCACTCACATGCGTCAGGACCTGCTGATTCACTCTCTGGGGCCTCCAAGCACGCACACACACAAACACACACACACACACACACATACATGAAGGCACACAGGAAAAAATACAAAGGCAAACAGAGATGCACGCACATAACTGTAGCACACAGACACAGATAAAATGCAGCCTTAATGTGTGTGTGTGTGTGTGTGTGTGTGTGCGTGTGGGACTTTCCACATGTGTGCTTGTCTAGTTTTTCCCACCAGGGATTGTGAGGCCCAATCAGTAGCAGTGAGCCCAAATAAAAGCAGTGAAGATAAAAGCAATTTATTTGACCAGAACAAGAAGACAAAACGTGTTTGCATTGGCTCCAGGCCACATATGTCCCTACAGCTTTATACGTCCTTCTGCTAGACTCAGTAAACATCTGGCTGTGTTATTCTTAAAAAAGTAAATACATGTATATACTGTATGCTCACCCAGTATCATTTTGCTCTTTAGCTACTGTATTCTGTCCTCCATTCATTCGGAGCACGGCTTCATCTTAACAGCTACTGGATGGATTGCCATTAAGTTTTGACTAGGATGTTCACATCTATAAAATGTGATATTATCAGATATTATCACATTATTTGCAGCAGTGTGCAGCTCACTGACTTTAGCATGACTCTGAGCATATTTAAAACGATAGAGACTACACTTTGAGATTTGTTGGACTTATGGTAATATATTTTGTTTTTAAAGTAAAACGTAACTCTGTTTCAATGGAACTGGGTGTATTCAAGTTTGATGGACACATATTAGTATATATTTATATATATTAATTATGTATTTTTTTCATTTTGACCAATTTACATCATCCCTACCCATGCATCCCTACTTACTACTACTACTACTACTACTACTACTACTACTACTACTAATAATAATAATAATAATAATCATCATCATCATCTTCTTTCTCACTGTCTTACTTATGTAGAATTTATAGTCACTATATCATGTAAGCAGTATAATATGATGATTTTTAATAAAGGGGGAAAATAGGCCAGGACATTTCTGCTTAACTCTCACCAGCACATAGACCTGATGATGTGCATGTAATCCTTTTTTTTCTTTAATGAAACTCTTTAATTGTAAAAGCTGACACCAGCACGTTCTCATGATGTTATCGCTTATGAAAGAGATTATTGAATCTCTTGATGAGGATGGAGCCATCTGTGTAGCAATACGGAATTGTGTATTTCTGGTACTAGTGTCTATAGCCATGGATAAGACAACCAACTCGGTTCAGTACGTCCACCTTTTTTTATACATACAATAAATCTGTACCACTGATAGTCCGTGTGCACTTCTGAGTGTATTTATAAGTAGATTTAATTGATTATTTATATTGATGTTGCACAGCCCAGCAGTAAAGTCCTATGCAGTTTTATTATCCAGTGTCGATGACAGCTTCTTGCTCAATTTTGCTCAGCGTACTCCTGTTGAATTCTGCAGTAGCAGGTACAGCTTATCATTTCCCTCCCCTCCCCTGTTCTCTGTCTGTCTGTCTGTCTCTCATCCTGATCAGAGAGTTTTTTTTTTTTATTATTATTATTTTATTTCTCACAGGATTAAAGCCAGACCCTGTGGAGTAGAAACCCAATCTCTCTCACTCCTTCCCTTTTCAGACTCTTTTTCCATCAAATTCACCCTCTACTCAACCCCCTCCCCTTCCGGCCAAACAAGACTCCACCCTGAAATGGATGGATTAATGACCTCTCTCAGTCTCTCATGTGAACACACACGCACACACTGTATCACCTACAGCACGGTCTGTTTGTGTGCCTGTGTGCGCTTATCTTTTGTTTCTCTGCAGGATGAATGGCTTTTTGTGCGTGCCCATATGTTTGTGCACGAGTGTGTACCTGCGTAATCCACTCTATTGTGCTCACTGTTGCTCTGTCCTGCCTGGTGAGTCATTGTGAAGGACCCGTCCAGTGCATTACATCTTTGAGAAGAAACCGCACATACAAAATAGTCTGCAGTTGTTATGTGATTGCTTCCATTAAAGTGATTATGCAATCAACAGCAGAAAGTCAGGCAGGAGACAGACCAACAGGCAGACAGACAGGCGGAAGGATAGGGTAGTCGTGTAACACACACACATCCACACAGCACTCAGGCAGGCAGGGGGAATTTCTCTCTTGTTAATAATCATTATGAAACAGCTTCACGTGGAGCACTTGCTTCTTTGCGCTCAGCATGACGGCAGGTCTGTCCCGCCAACCTCCCTACACTCACACACTCGCTCATACTTCTCCGGTCTTTCTTCACTTCCTCCTCTTCGTCGTCCTCCTCCACTCCTGACAATATTTACCAGACCGCAGGGGCTCCCAGCGGAGGTCCCTCTTTCGTGCCTCCCCTTCAACCCCTGCCGCTTCCTGGGCGAGCCCGGGGTTTGGGGAGTCCCAGGCTCCAGTGCAGGCCCGCTTCAGTGCTTGTTTTTACCAAAGCAAACAGATGGAAAAAGAAAGTGAGATAGCCAGCTGGGACGGTGTGCAGACGGGCAAACGGGGACTTAGATACAGATCTCCTTTCTTCATCTTTGTTTTACACCTTAAAATTTTACCTCTAATCACTCAGTGTCAGTACAATACTCCGTCGACTGTGTTTTCTTTTCTCTTCTTTAGAGATGGCCGCTCTGTTTATCTGATTTTTACAGTCTTTCTGCCTCCACTGTCTAGAGATTGATACAGCTCTTTCACTCCAGGGCAACATTTCAACACCAACTTATGAGTTTACACTGGGCTCTTCACCCTCCTTTTTCCAAGGGCCCAGAAAGGAGAAGACTACTCTCCTTTTCCTTACCTGCTCCTCTTTTCTTTGTCTTCTTCCAGCCAAGAAAGCACCAGACGGATCAGTGATCGCCAACGGCTACTGTGACTTCTGCCTCGGAGGCTCAAAGAAGACCGGCTGTCCTGAAGACCTTATCTCCTGTGCGGACTGTGGACGCTCAGGTAGGGCACCGCTGAAGGGGATGATTGGCAGGAGGAAGGCGGTCCTCTGTTGATGCACAATTTTGAAAAGTTTTATTTGTTGAGCATAGAATTCATATTTACAGTTTAAAAAAATGCAAGTTTCAGTTCCTGTTATGCTTTAAATGGATGGACCATACCAGTGTTTTTTGTTTGAGCCCATCTACTACAACAGTAACCTTATTAAGAGCCATTTACTGTAATGTTTGAGATTTTGGTGTTTTTGCACCTCCAAGGCAGCCATTGGTACATTTTATTACTACAGGTTGAAAACCAATTTGCAGAGGCTTGAAACTGACCCAGGATAGCAATTCTTTTTTAACTATTGTGGCCCGGAAGGACAAAATACATACAGTGTAAAGGTTATTAGATGTTCTCCAAATAAAAATGCAAATACCAAAACACATACATCCATAAGTAGCTAAGTAACATTAATATCGATAACTCACTTTGCCAACAACATAGCATCACCCCACATTACATAAAAACCATTAACAAAACACTACCCGCGGTATGTTTAAAGTTTGAATTGGTTATTAGAGGTGTTACTTTGGTTTGTCCTTCAAGGCCACTGTACATAAAAATGAAATTCATGCTTGCCTTTATCTGTGTAAGTTTATTTGTAGTAGTTATTGGTGCATTACCATATAACAGTACCACAACTTGAAAAATAAAAACATACATGAACTTTGCTGCTCTTCTTAAGTTATTCTCTGCAAGTTGATTTTCTTTCAGGAATAGAAACCCTTGGTTGCCTGAAAGGTAGAAAACACATGAAAACATCTCAAACAATATGACATGCTTTGGAAAACAGTGGCTATCATGTAAAATGTGGAGGTGTAAGGGTGGCAGGAATTTTAATGCACTCTTGAGCCTTATTTTGAAAGCATCAGCACCCAAGAAGAAAGTGCTATTCTATAAACAATATAATCAATGTCTCATGATGATAACGCTTTAAAAACAGCTGGGTGGATTTTGTTAAGTTTTGTATAATGCCAGGAATATCAAACAGACTGCATAAACCATATGAAATGCAATTTAAGATATTTAACAAATTGCATGTATCTCTTAGTATATTTTCCAAGTTTTCAAAGGCCAGCAATAAACTTTCACACTTAATCTGGCACTTATTTTAATTTAATTTGGTCTCGTCCATTGATCACAATGTCGACCATTCATCGCCATTAAAATATGAATGATTCAATAAAACATAATCTTGGTGTGACCTTCTTGTCTGGCCAAAAACACAACACAATCTTGTCTGCTGCACGCCTTTCAATCCTGGCTTGTTATACAACAACCTACTTTACAGTTGTGATATTATAAACCATTGTCTATTTCTTTTGGAAACGTGTGCCATGTGCTACAAGGATCATAGATGAGTTTGTGAGAGAATGATCTTCCTTAGTATGTATTTTGGTTATGAATGGACCAACAGTAAAGAGTAAAACAGTAGAGTTCAAGTATGATTTTTTTTTTTTTATGTGGTTGTATCATATTTTCCCATTCTAAGTTCCTTTGTTTTGATTTGGGATGTGTTTGTATTTTCTGGTTATATGTATACATGCAGAGATTGCAGTGTATATGGTGCTGAATTTGTGTATTTATTGCATGTACTGTATATATATATTTTTGCCCACATGTTTCTCTTCATCTGAAAAATAAAAAAAAACAGAACTAAAAAGATTTACGTGATTTGTAGTGAATGGGCTGCAGCATGCAAAACACTGGTATGGTCCCCTCCTTTATAACCACTCACAAAGAAGACAAATGAAGGGCAAGAAAATGAAGATGACATAACAACATTTCTATTGTCATTATCACGTAACAGCAACTACCTAGAAAAAAATGTAATGTAAGTGTAAGAAGAGAGACAGAATAGATTTTAAATGGCAGAGAACTGGACTGCAGTGGAAATTACTATTTATTTTCCTGTTACACCTGTAAAATTGTTTTGGAATTTGGTATCATTTTTGTTGAACATTTTTTGTAGTGTTCAGGATAAAATCAAAAGTAATCTTATTTTATTCGTGCTAAATATTATAATTTTACCACAAGTCTTCATCCTAATTGTATGTACTGTCTAAAAATTCTTAGAGCTGTCTCAAGTAATGTTAACATCCGTAAAACACCACTGTTGCATTCCCCTTAAAAATGATAAAGAAATCACCCATATGAAGCAAACAAACTGATGGACAGATATAGCAGATGATGGATGACTGTCCTCAAAATACAGAAAGCAATTGTGAAAAAAAACACTGTGTGGGCATGTGCTTGTGTGTGTGTGTGTGTGCACGTGTGTGTGTGTGTGTGTGTGTGTGTGTGTGCACCCAGGCCACCCATCCTGTCTGCAGTTCACAGTGAACATGACGGCTGCGGTGAGGACTTATCGCTGGCAGTGCATCGAGTGCAAGTCCTGCAGTCTGTGTGGCACCTCTGAGAACGACGTAGGATCTCACTTTATACTACATGTTAACTCTAAACACATGTGGCACACACACACTGCACACACACACATACACGCACGTAATATATGGTACATAATATTGGAATACCCTAAAACGTATTGTATATATACCTTACATTTAGGTTTTATACAGCCTTTTATAGGTAGAGCAAGTTTAGGGGATACTGATATTTATCCTTAGTGATCTAGGAGCTTTACTGGCTTGCTTACAGACTTAACTGCATGAAGGTCTGACCTCTTTGGCTGAAAGGATGATTTCTTACCACTGCGCTATAATGTTGATCAGTCGGTCTCACTGGGGTGAGTTAAACCCATGACAGAATTTCAAAGATACATGGATATCAACCTGGAATCAATGCAGTTTTTTAATGTCTGTACTGTAACCTGTGGTGCACACAATAAAAGCAGTGTGAGTTATTATTCCTTCTAGGCTTAAAATAATCAAGAAATATTTCTATGAAGGGAAATAATTGATTCTCAGTTTTTTACCGCCCACCAAAAGAAAAGTCCACATGGTTAAAAGTGTTTAAAATAGATAATTAGATTCTCAATCTAAAAATAACCAAGGGACATGTATTTCACACCTCAACCCCTTGATTTATATTCATACAAATTCACAATTTAAGTACCATACACATTCAGTGAATGCTCTTGTGTCCGTAGCTTTGATGTTCATATCTGTCCCCACATCTGTTTATGTGAATATTCTCCTCTGTTCCAGGACCAGCTGTTGTTCTGTGATGATTGTGACAGAGGCTACCACATGTACTGTCTGAGCCCTCCCATGTCTGAACCACCAGAGGGTATGTATAACAAAAAGATTTACACGAGCATTATAACCAGGGGTCAGTGCATACCTGGAGTTCTCAGAAGAGCTCATATCAAGGACTTCTGAATTCACAGACCTGTATTTGGTCAGACTACAACTCATCCGAGAACATTTCTGTTGTTTGTACAGAGTTATGTAACTGTCTGTACTGTAGGTGGAGAGACAATCACAGCAAGGAGATTTAAACCTGCGGCCAAAACAGTCAGACATATCCCTGTGCTCACTTTTAGGAAGTGAAAAAAAAAGAACTTAACCCATCATTGTATGGATCTAATGAATCTGCATCTCTCTGTGGGAACATCTTAATCTAAATATACCACAGGCTGGAGCTGTCCTGACTCTGGGGCTATTGTCACAGAAATGGAGCAGGTACATCCATTCAAATTAAACTGTCATTTGCTTTCTACACATAAGATGGCTGCCTTAGGATGTTTGATGGTGTTGTCATGGAAATGAGTAGTAGAAAAGATAATCTGTTTCCATGGCAAAAGTGTCACTTGGCTGAACATACAGTAGCAGTGCCACTTGTGTTCAACACTCACTAACAGTGTCATGCTCTGCCCACTCATGAAATGCTTTTGATTTACAGGGAACATTTTTGATATTCAGCCGTAGTCAGTTATTCTAGGTTTACTCTCAAGAACAGACCAGACTGAGCTCTCACGCGGTTGGTAAATATATATTTTTATATGTGCTGTGCTCCGCGTTCACAGAACACCTTTAGGCATTATACAGCAGGGTCTGCACACATGTTGAAATATGAAGGTTGAGAGTTTCTTTTTAAACATCCATCTCAAGCTGATGTTTAATTAATGTCACAAATCCCATGCTCAAATCCACACCGAACTAGTTGTCAAATCCCTTGCATCCACAAACCACAGCCACAGCATGTGGTGTTTTAACATGGAGCTTTAATTTACAGTATTACTTAACGCTCTGTCTAAAATCAGGGATTAATCCACAGGGCTTTACAATAGCAGTGATTGAACCTCTGATCTGTGATGTGCCGCGCTTGTGTGTGTTGTACAGGGAGCTGGAGCTGTCATCTGTGTCTGAGACAACTGAAGGAGAAGGCCTCAGCCTACATCACCCTCACTTAATCTGCAGAGCTGCGCTTCATCCTCTCGGCCCTTCATCTTCTCCCAAACCACCTCTCCGCCACCCCTCTCTGTGCCTCAGCTGCCCCTTCTCCTCTGATCCACTTGCCGCCACTTCCTCTACAAGCCGTCGCGGTGACCTTTGACACGACTGAGTACACAGCACCCACAGCGCCGCACCCATTCTTGAACAGCTGTCCAGTGGCGAGCCAACCTCCATCCTTTTGTGTCACTCACCCACCCCCTCAACCCCCTCTGCTCCCTTTCCTGCTCTGTCTCAACAGAGGAATTCATCAGCTGGCAATAAGTTTGCTAGCGAGACACACACTCCAGCCTGCCAAGGGCACTTCAGAGGCATACTACTCCACAGGAACCCTCTTAAGGGCCCTTGGAAGAGCCCTAATGATCTTCAGCTGCAACTCAGTCAAGTAGTGAGTGAGAATTAATAAGATGGATAGGTGTTAGGCCGAGGACAGGGCATGGAAGACCCTGGATAACCATGGAGCAGTATGTTTCAGTGTTAGCCAACTGTGAAATATACACCTAACCAAAATTTCATTTACTCTCTCCGTCCATAACTGCATACAGCAGAGCTGAGACGTTGAACTTTGCTCCGCTATTTGTCTGCAGGGCTCGCTGCCCTGTGCAGTTTCAAAGGGGAATGAATTGTACAGAATTCAGACTGATTCTCCATCTAACACACTCTTGAAAACTCCCCTCACTGGCAAACGATGAGCATTCGGTCAGGAACTCAGACCATCTTTGACCTCACCGTGTCCTCTCTTCTTGCATGTGGTTTCCACAAATTAATGATGCATTTCGGGATTGACACTAAAGGTTTTAGTGTTCGGATGTGATCCTCGGATGAGAGGAGCGATGGATTTTTCTCTAATCAGCTATCTCTGATCAAACAGTGTATTTAAAAATGACAATTTAGGCTTAGCATCTCTCACAAATCCTTTACCTGACCTTTATCCGCCCTTCCCTTCTATAAAACAATGACTGTGAAGCCAGTGCGAGACTGAAACACTCCTGGTGCTTGGTGTGTATTATCTGTGTGTTAAGAATGTAGGATTGATGTGTGGACAATGCAGATCTTTGTCTGGCCCATGCAGAGGCCTAAAAAAACTCCTTTTTTATGATTCCTTTTTTATTTCTTTTTTTCATTTGCATGTTGTTATTTCAATTGTTTTTAAAGACTTTTGATTGACATTGAAAAGAAAGCACACTTAATTCGCAATAACGTGTTTGTGATATGAACTATTTTGGCCAAACTGGGTGTTTTAAACTCTGTGTGTGCCTGTGTGTCTGTCTGTGTGAGTTTATCTGAGCACTACAGTAACTGTAGCCAGCTCCGTGCAAGGTGGTATCTGTGAGAGGATCTGAGTAGCACGAAGGTGATGTGAATGTAAGGAGAGTCAGCATTTTCCTGTTCAGGCATTCTGACAGAGGTGGGACAAAGTCATTGTTTTGCAAGTCACAAGTCTCAAGTCTTTGGTGCTGAAGTCCTTAGTCAAGGACAATAAGTGTTAAAGACATAGTTTGACATTTTGAGAAAGAGACACAGAAACTAATGCACAGAAAAGTTGTTAGAGTTGGTTTAATGGGGGGTTAGGTGCCAGACAATTTCTTGGCAGTAACTTCAGAAAGTCACTCTACCCAGTCAGGAAATAGTCACATAATCCAGCCTAAAACCATTAACTTGTCGCTTATGTATGTTTTTGTATGCATTAAATAAACAAGATAAGCGTGTCTGTGGCTTAGTTAGTGAGTTTTAAAGGTGCTTTTGGTAGATTCTGTTACCACTGGACAGAAACAGGCTAGCTATTTTCCTCTATGTTCAGTTTTAATGCTAAGCTAATCATCTCTCTGCTTCATATTTTTCAGACAGAAATGAGAGTGGATTCAATCTTCTCAACTAACTCTGAATGAGTGCGTTTCTCAAAATGTCAAATTATTACTTAACGTCAAGTCCATTTAGTCCATTTAGAGTTCTGAGTCCTCAAAAGTTATGATCTCCTCACCAAATTTAATGCCATATTATTCAGTAACTACACAGTATTATAATATTTCCTCTCAGAACCCTTTGATTTTACTACACAACATGCAGCAGAACAGCTATTGGATGAATATCACCACAACACACTGCCTGTCAAGGGTCATTGCTTTTATGTTTGCAGAGGCGCTAAGCCCTTTGTTACGAGCTTAAAGCAATACTCCACCCAAAATACGTCCTTTTAGGATCAAACACTCAACACGTTTCGCCTTGAACTGTTTCTTTTAACAGACACTAAACCGCTCCTGTAACTTAATCCACTTCTCCAATTTATATTTAGACTGCCACAGTATCACCAAAAGTTGGCTTAGAACATCACGTCCGTCGCCTCACTATCATGTGCACACTCAAGCACATACAACATACTGACTTTAGATTTAATAAGAAAATCATTTATCTTTGAGCTTGGCAAGGGTATCAAAAAGCTAAAGAATAAGCAAAGTCACAAGTCAAGTGGAAAGTTGAATTAGCTTGCAAGCTTGCCAGCTCTGTTTCTCGCTAAGTGAAACAAGTTGTTTTTATCACCTTTGTGTCCTGCAAAACATGAGGTCACCTGCTTTGTGAGAGTGAAACATGGGTAAGAGGAGATGTTGTTGAAATGTTTCTGCAATCTGGCAGTCTGCTCTGCACGTTAGAAGCCAGTATAATAAATCTTGAAGACTAAGCTGAAATGTTAAGGCTGAGTTTGTCATAATGGGTTTAATCTAGCCAGCCAGCCAGCATGTATTTGTGTGAGCTTGCTCTGAGGAAAATCTATATTTTCTTTTAACCCAAAGGCCCGTTATGTTATCCTCAACCAGTGTAACTGGACTTCTCAAGGCAACTTTACTGGGCACATTACAAGACAGCTAAAGTGCAAGCGCAGATTTAGGAGGATGTTTTCAACATTTCTGAATCAACTGTTAGTATAGAGAAAGCATCCATCCAGTGAGCTTTAAGCTTGGAGACAATAGCTGTAAATAGGGAATTGGATTTAGTGCAACAAATTGCCGTTTCATACAGTATTTCATATTCTTGTGTACATATCAAAGTATGAAACAGGTCAGATTCAGTTGGTTTTGGTTTGAATGACCATCTCATTTTAATGCTGCATCATGTCTCGATAAGGAAACTCGCAAGATCAGATGGCTTGTGAGAATGTACCTGAACTGTAATTGTTGTTTGCCATCTGATACAGAAAGACATTAGGTGCAAATACTGTGCTACCCCTCAATTCAATGTAACGCCACTGATGCATGAATGACACCTGAAATGTTTCTGATTTCATATTTTGATATAGTCAATATTGCTTTTTTTAAAATACTGATGAGAAATAACCTTTAACTTATGTTCATTTCCTGTTTGTTTACTCGTTTTGGTTTTGTAATCTGTGTCTTTTCACATTTTGCACAGTGTGGCTGCATTTGCTCTCCAAGTGTGTTTGCCTCTGTGTGTGTGTGTGTGTGTGTGTGTGTGTGTGTATGTGTGTGTGTTTAACCACTTATGATTACTGGAAGGTCAGAGAAAAGCAAACCAGACCAAAATAATGAATTATAATTATTCTGCAGACATTTTCTTCTCAGTGGAACCACTTGCATGGCACAGCACTACTCGAGGATTGTAATGTCGAGTGTACTTGAGTGTACACATTTCCGACAAGGAACTTGGATACAGATGAATGCTGCCTCGTTCATTCATACAGTGTGTTAGATTAGTGCTATATTTGCCAACAAAACAGTATAGTCCAATACAAAAAAATGTTTCCATTAACCAATCAGTGCAAAAATCTAGATTTGCAGTGTGTTTGAGTGGCAATAGTTTGATTATGAAATGGATGTGGATGATGATGGTTAGACTGAATATGCTGGAGATGTTTGTGTGGTGGATGGATGATGGTGGTGGTGCTGACTGAGAAGCCTTTTTATTGGGAGCTTTCCTGGCACTTAATTGGAGAAGCATGATGGAGTCAACCTAATTTTGATTGTACTATCTGGGAAGGGTGGGGAAGCCATGTTGGGGTTTTGGAAGGGTGTCAATGTGATTATTTAATGAAACTTGAGCCTTCCCTTTGTACAAATGGACAAACCAAGGTGGTGGTGTTGATGGGGTTGGGGGCGGGGTCAAACAAGGCGCCATTACCCTCACCTCCCCCCATTTTTGGCTGTTTTGGGTGGCTCAGAGGGTTGAGACTTTGGGCCGCTTGAGGCCTCTCTTGTAAATTGTCGTTCTGTGATCTTGCTTGCACTTTTTTTTCTTTCATTTCCCAAAAATAAGAAACTAATTGTAAGTATGTATGTGTGTGAGTGTGGGTGCACTTTTTATTTTTAATCTTTACATTTTTTCAACGTGATTGTCTGTTGTAAACAACACTGGATAAAGATGAGTTTTTAATTTGTATTTTTTACCTTGAGAGGAAGATGAAATCTTCTTGGACATTTTTTTAACCCCCGCTCCCTCCCTGTTTTTTCCGCCCCCTCTCTCTCTTTCTCTGTCTGGTACCTGGGAATGCTTTGAAATGTGGACTGTGACCGCATTGCTGTCATCACTGCAGTCAGTCATTCTCTGTGAATTCATCCGACTTTCTCAATTTACCCAGTTTTTTCTCTCTTCCCTTGACTCATTTTTTTTCCATTAAAAAGATGAGATTGAAAAATGACCTCTACCTTTGTGTTGTCATTGTGTGCGTGTGTGTGTTTTGTGTGTGTACGTGTGCATTTATTTGCTCCAGTTCCTGCAGAATAAATCACTGGATATTTGCGTGTTTTTGGAAAGTAGTCAGTCTGTCTGTCTGTCTGCTCGTCTGGTTGTCTGTATTGTTGCCAACTAGGGCAGCTCACTAGTCAGTTTAACATTTTTTTTCCTCAGGTGGGGAGGCATTTCTAGCCCACACAATTCTTCCCTCACACACAGTTATAGTTGTGGGCTGGGAGCTGAGACCAACACCAACCATTTTTTTTCATCTTTTCGCTCTGCAGATAACAATCTATCAAAGCAGCGTGCTCAAAGTCTGCTATCAAACCCTGAATAACTAATTATCATTTCCAATTTAAATACTCTTTGTGACTAAAACATGTTCACAGAACCCCTCTCTTGTCTTTTTTTGCAGAGTACTCCAAAAATATTCTAACCTTTTCATGTGTGTGATAAAAGGGACAAATTGGCCATAAACTGACAAAAGATTAAGGGAGAGCATTGTTTTGCTTCTGTAGCTGGCCTGAAAAACTGGGAATGGGGGACAAAAGAGTCCCATTGTCCACAATTGTTTTCGAACAACACTGCAGAAGAGAATACACTTTGCTATTCAGGGCAGGTACGGTTTCGCTATTTGTGATGTATTCCTGGAGATGAGACATTCATCATAGCTGCTGTGTTGGCCAGACCTGGCTGAGCAACAGCAGCAGGGTGAAGTCAAGCTGATCAACAATTCCATTTTTTCCCTTACCTGCTTCCTTCCAGAAGCCAGAAAACCGAAAACCAGTGCACACTTTGCTCCTTGGGGGAATATAGGTATTTTTAACAATATGCTCCGAAAAAACTCCTCCATCCATCCTTTGGCAGAGCTCCAGCCTTATCCAAAATCCTGCACAGCACAGCACCCCCAACCCCCGCCATCCTGTGCATACAGAAACCCACACACAAACGCTTGAGTGCCACACACACTCAGACATGTGTGCACACAAACACGCACTTTCACACACACACATACTGTATAGAATGCACATACACACACTAGAGCCTAGAGCCCCCATCTTCTTACGAGCTCCATTACTCTGACCCCAGTCTCCCTTTCATATCTCTGAGGATGTTTATGCAGTGTGCATGTTTGTATTTGTGTGTGTTTTCCGATCAATACCCAATAGGATATGTGTATGTATATGTATCTAGGCCCAGAGAAAGCACAAGTGTGTTTATATATATGTGTGTGTGTTTTTTATGTGCAAGTATGTGTATGCTGTATGTCAGTGTGTGAATACTGTACTATGTGTATGTGGTGTGTGTGTGCGTGTGTGTGTGCGTGCATGTGTGTGTATGACTTCCCAGCCAATTACCACATCTCCCAGACAGACTGAGACTGCCTAGGCCCTGCCAGCCAATCAGAGAGGGGCTGCGCACTGCCGGGCCGGAGGTGGTTGCTATGGTAACCAGGAGGCCTGTTTGCATGGTGGCTGATGGAAGAGTGATGGATTACAGTAATGGGGTGGAGGGAGAGGGAAAGAGGGAGAAAGGTAGGGAAGGAAAAAAGAAAGAGTGAGGTATAGGACGAGGTGACGAGATGGGAGGAAGAGGGAGAGAGAAAGATAGAAAAAGGAGGAGGAAGGAAGGGAGGGACAAGGGGAGGTGAGGAGGGGCAGGGAGGGAAACAGGCTCATACATAAAGATATTGGAAATGTATGAATGCATCTGAAATGAAGCGACTTAAAAAGATGAAAAAAAAGAATGAGCAAAAATGATAAAGGGAGAGTCAGGGAGGAGTGGAGGGAAATGGGAAATGGGCTTGGAGTAAGGGGGTGGTGGGGTGCTCTGTAGTGTGTGATTGAATTCCTGTCTTTCCCTCTTCTGTCTGGGCTGAGATGTGTGTCTGGCCATCTGTCCTTGGAGCAGACAGAGAGGTAAGCGTGTGGAAAGATGCAGTCTCACCTTTTTGCCTCCTCAGCAGCACTGCAGTCAGACTGTATATGAACTACTTCAGTGTTTCCATGCAGTCACCCAATCCGCTCCAGATGAACCAATACAAGTAATACAATTAGAAAATGCATTTCAGTGAGTCTTATTAGAAACCTGTATACAAAACATCACAAACTTGATCCAACTGATCATTAACCCTTGTGTTTTGTTAACACTGGTTTCAATCCTTCCTTATTTAAGGTCCCACAGACCCTACTTCTGTTTGTGTAAAAAAAACAAAACAAAACAAAACAAAAAAAAAACAAAAAAACAAACAAACAAACAAAAAATATATATGCATCAAATATATATATATATATATATATATATATATATATATATATATATATATATATATATATATATAAAACAAACTGTTACTCTCAATACTGTATTTAGGATTTGGGAGGGGTGTATTATGTAAAAAGTACCTGTAACAAAATGACAAAATCCTGTGTTTTTTAATCATCTTTAATAGGCAGGAACTCTGATACCTCAAACAGGTGTGATACATTATTTTTGATTTCTAAAACATGTGATCAGTTCAAAATCTGGTTTCCAAGCTACTAGCTATTAATTATGTTTCTGAGATGTTAAAAAGGCTCCAGGGCCTAAAATTGAACATTAATGTAAAAAAAAAAAAAAATCTAATGAAACTTAAATGCTTTTGTCCACATTCAGCAGCGAATTAAAATGCAGACTACTCAACATAATCACCACACTGGGTCTATAGCACTAAAGGCAATTAACAATCAAATTGGTTATTTAACAATCTAACTAGGTAATCAATCAGTTGACCAGGATCAATGTGAGTCAAAGCATGTGGTTGCCCGCATTTGTGTGAGGCTTGTCTGGAAAGGTGAGCTCAGAAAATTGCTCACAAGGCAGTTTAACAGCCTTTAAACAGTGATTTTTCACTTCCTGGTCTAAAGTCTCTCACACACACCGTTTTGCTGTTGAACTGCATTGACTTCCCTCTCATTGACAGACAGTGACTGAAGATGCGTTTGAGCCAAGGATTAGAATAAAGCTGTGTCTGGGGAGCCCAACTCTCTGTGATCTTTTTAAGCGACAAAGTGCTATTCATGTCAATTAAAGATGCAGTCCACTTAAATTAACTTCTGGGCCAAATCAAAAACATAAAAGCCACAACTAAAATCCATCATCGTGGCGGTTCAATATGTTCCCTTGTCATTCACAGTGTCACCTTTAATGATTATCTGCCACTATCCGTACTTTGAAGGTGTTTTATGGCTTTGAAGCCATCTATTGAGACAAAACTGTAATTTACTTGTTCTGAGTGTTGATAACTGAGCCTATCAGTGATTGGATCATCAGTTTGCAGAATGAGCATTTTCCAGGTAGATGAGCACGCGAATAATCTGCAATGAAATAGTGTTCGAAAAAAAGAAACAGACTTCAAAGAAGAACTTGAAATCATAATTCAACACTGCAACCTAGAGGCAGACTTCAGCAACAGCAGCACATGTCTTTTACACAGCACGAATATAGAAAATAGTGCTTCTTCACCTGTGCAACGTTAGGCGATCATTTAAATACAGAAAGGAGGAATTCAGACATTTATGATCAAAGCTAAGTAACGAAAAATATATAAAACCATAAAACCTTCCACCAGTGGAAGTACAGGGTAAAAGATTATCCTCTTCATGAATAAGAATGCAGTGCCCATTGTTGCCTGTAACTCTATCTGTGGTTTATTTATTTGATTCCTGCTGTTTGAATATGCATACTTTCAACAACTTTGCTTTGCTAGTGCATTATCTGAGTTTTAGTTTGGCCACTCTTTCCTCCCTCTCTGGATGTTTACACTATTTACTGAAATTAGATAGACAGATGAATAGTATGCATCATTAATTGCCACGTTTGTTTATTTCCCTTAATAATAAAACAATTACAGTGAGCAAACACAGTTACAGCATCGTGTGCTGTCATGCACTGTCTTGCAGTCATGTACTGTGAGATTTACACTGTTTGGATAATGTGAAAAATGAAGGTCAGCAGAGTAATGGGAAAATGCAAGGCTGATTAAATAAAGCCTCACTCTCTTTATCTTATCCATAACGTTCTCTGTGTTTTCTTTGGCATCTACCAGGCTCGGTGGCTTTATTCAAGTTCAGTATTATTGAAGCTTCAGTTGGCCACTTTTATATTATATTGACTGAAAATAACATTAGAAATTACACTAAAAATGAATCTAGATTCTTCCGGGAAACCCACAGTGATGCATTCATAATATGGCTCTAATTTTAAGTGGCTTATAATTTCTCAAGAACTTCAGATTCTCTGTATTATGGAGACACAACCAGAGATTTAAACCAAGATGATATTGTTGCATGGCAACCGGCAGTAATCACTATTCACATTAAGGCATTCTTGGAGACAGGGCACCATTATGAGTGATCATGTCTCATCTTCAAGGTAAACTCTACAGTCAGTCTCACAATAAAGCTGTTCTTTATTTTGTAGTTGTTGATTGTGTTTCAACCTCTTTAGACATAAAAGTCCCCAGATTCATTTCTAAGAATTTCAAAACCTAAAGCGAACCTAATGGTAAGGCAGAACCAGCTTTGGAGGTAAATCAATATTAATATTTAGAAGAGTAATATTAGGGGCAAGTGACAAACATCATTCACACCAACTACAGCAATAGGAAATGTGATGATAAATGGGAGACTCGTGCACAGCGTATCAAAACAATTTCATTCAGCTGTCACAAGTGAGTGATACAAAAGGTGTCTTTCATCTGTTCACTCGCGTTCATGCTCTTTTGGATAAGAAAAAAAAAAACTTTTTTTTTACTTATGTCAAAGTATGAATAGCATATGTAAAGGTACTGCTTTCAAAAATCTTACTTATGGAAAACCATGTGAGTATAATCAGAAAACTGTAATTGAAAAATAAAACTTAATGTATCAAAAGTATATGTATTCAAGACATAAAAATGGCCCCTGCTACCAGCTCATTCACTGATATGTGCACAGCATTTTACTGTTGTACGTGGCTAAGGTGGAGCAAGTTTCGGGACTAGTTATTATTTTCATTATGGATTAATCTGACATCTTAAAAATGATTTAAATGAATATCAAAATAGTTGCTGATTAATTTTCTGTTACTTCAGCTCTAATCATATAAATGATTGGGTAGTAATTTATAGCAAAGCATCATATTTCATTAGAACAAATATGGTTTGTATGCAAAATTCTTGCCACATCTGTGAAGCACCTGAACTCAATAACATAAATGTCGTATACGGTGTGGAAAATAGATCTATCCAGTTGCAGCACATTCTGTTGAATAGAGAATCATTCTGTCGCTTCCCATAAATATATAGAAAAAGGTATCTCTGTGAAAGAAAGGGTGTGATTTAGAGAAGTTTCTCCTTTAAAGGGAGTCTTAATTTCTGGCACTTTAACCCAGAGAGGGTTAAATGAGGAACCAGCCTTGATGCCATTTTTATTCACTACAGTATATTTTTTTCTCAAAGAAGAGCATGGAAAGTTAAACCAGGAAGAGTTTGACTTTAGCATGTTTAAGAGATTTAACTATATTGTGTTTTGACATTTAGCAGAACTTGGACATTCAACCTTTTAACTGATAAGTGTCTTAAGATGAAAGTTTGTCGATAATAATATGTTGTTGTGATTTTATATTTTGTATTTATGGTCATTTATATTTCTGTACCCACTTGGAGGAATCATTGTATTTTGTTAGTTAGCCTATTTTGGTGATTTTTTGGTTGTTTTGTTAAATGGCATCTTGGCATTTACGGTGATCCATAAATTACAAGTGGTTGATAGACAGTGGATATGGAAGTACAAAAAAAAAAAACTCAGACACCACCCTGATGAAGGCATGACTGAATAAAGCATGACATGCTGTAGAAGTGTAACATGTTTTCATTCTGCCTGTGTACGAGTAAATGGGTGGTCCGCTGATGTGTCCTTGAGCAAGATGCAGATCTCTTTAGAGGCTCCAGGAATACTGCTCTGCAGCTGGACCTGACCTCCTGACCTCTCAAGACACATGGAGCAAGTTAAATATAGCTATATATATATAGCTATATATATATATATAGCTATATAGTTAGACACCTGGGAGGAGTCTGCATGTGAAGTTTGCACACACCATGTGCAGTGATGGTGGGAAAAATAACACATGAAGAGATATCTTGGCGTTACCTAACCAACAGCTGGCTGTAGGAGATTGTGAGTGAATCTGACAAATGCCCATGTTATGAATATTCGGGGAGGCGATCTTGATATCAAATAACAGGAACGGACATCAGAGCATTTCTGTAGCATTATGACTCATTAGAATAATAGAGTCAATGCAGTGACTGGTCAAATGTACTGAAGCACCCATTTAGCTCGATGTTTCATCTCACTGTCACCACAAAGCTCCAACTCCTGCCCTGACTTACAGTAACTGCGTAAAATGATCTTGTTTCCAAGGAATTATATTGTTGCTAAAATTAGACATTCATGTATTGGAAATGTGCTTGATTTCATACAGTATTGGGCAAGAAATGACTTGTACTGTGGTGGAAGACATACTCAGATATTTAACTTCAGTAAAAAGTAGCAATACTACAGAGTAGAAATACTACATATTAAAAAAATATTAGCATCAAAACATATTTAAAGAACTAAAAGTAACTCATCATTCAGAATGGCCCATTTCAGAAAAATATATATTATATTATTGGATCATAATTATTGATGCATTTATATGTAGAGAGTAGCACAAAGTGGAAATACCAGCACCTCAAATTTAAGTACAGTACTTTGACATGAACTACTGTCATAGTGATAACCCATAAAAATGTCCTCATCATATCCAGGCACCTATATCATATCCTCACAAAGTTAACTGGAACTCCTTGTCATTAGTCGTAATTAGTATTTCTCTAAATCATTGTTCCATTTTTACACACACACACACACACACACACACACACACAAAAAGCTGGTCATCCACACCTCACATGGAAGCAAAATTCTGGTTCATCCCACACAAATATCACACATAAACAGGAGTTCACATACAAGGAGAAGACAAATGAGGTGAAAGGTGAGAAGAAGTCATACATAAAAACCAATTTCTGCTCAGGCTGTGGCAGCAGAACGGTCCACGAGCAGGTGAGTGGAAATACACACATAAAAACACAGATAGTACAAACAGACCGGTCCTCTCCTATGTGCAGGCCTCAGCTGTCACAGTATACCTACATTAACTGGTTCTACTAACATCACACAGTGCCTGACTGAATAAAACATGGACACATTCATTTTCCTATAACACGTTTTCCTATCTAATCTATCTGATTCTACAGGGCAGAGGGTTTATTCAGGATGGAAAGTTTGGTGACTTTGTTCGCTTTTCTGCCGCTCCTCTTTTACCTGTCCATGCAGATGTCGTGGAACGTTTTGAGGTTTGTGTCCTTATTCCAGTTTATTAAAATATTTTAAAGATGATTAAATCTCTCTCTCTCTCTCTCTCTCTCCTCTCTCTCTCTCTCTCTCTGTCTGTCTGTCTGTCTCTCCATCTCTTTCCATCTCAGTGTTGCATAACTGGTTCACTTAGAAGACTGGGTAATTATTATTATTTTTATTTTATCCCAGGATGTGCCAGAATGCATGGAGTACTTCTATAACAAGAAAGTGCCAAAGTGGGGGGCTTCTACACCAGGTGCTGCCCGTCTCTGCCAGCGCTTTGTGAACAGGTATAGACCAGGGAGAAAGTGAATTTTGGACCTCTGTATGCAACACTATAATGTCGACTTCATAATTGTACACTGAATGGGTTTTTGTTCCATGGATTTTTTTCATTAATTTTCAATTACTGTGATTATTATTGCTGTGATCCTGCCACTTAATATTCAGCATTAAATGTTTTTAAGTCTGCAGTTTTCCACTGTTACATTTCTTATCTCAGAATCACTGTACCTCATCTTCGTACTACCAGGTACCATTTTGCCACTCTGTATGACACCAAACCACCGAATTGCCATCTACTCTGCCTATTATTTCCAGCCCAGCAATGGAGGTGGCAGGGAGACAAGGTGGTTTGTAGAGCCTCAGGTTGGTGCCACATTTGTGTGTTTGTGATCAGAATGTGTGTCACATATATTAGGTATGAAGAGTACTAGTGCACTGTTGTTTGATTGTGATTGTGTTTTTTTTCCGGTACAGATTGACTTAAAAAGAATAAACTGTGACAGTTTATGACATTTTATGAGAAAGGTTGCTTGCATTTGGCCCAGTGACACCCTGTGTTTTTTTCTGATGCATCATATAGCTGGTAAACAAGAACTGGCAACCAGAGATGAAAGATGGCTACTGGCTGGAGAAAGACCACCCTGGTGTCTACCAGGGAGAGAGACAAGCTCTGAATGAGGACTACACACATTCTGGCTTTGACCGAGGTCACCTCAACCCCAACGGACACCATGCAGGTAATGGAGGTTGAACACTGGCGGTTTTTGGGAGTAGAGTCTGTAGGTGGCAGCAGCTACCAGCCAAAGGTCTCAGCTGAGCTCAGTAGGGGTGAAATACAGTGTTGCACAATTACTGATTACTGCTTCAAATCAATGCTCTCAAAGTCCATAATGAAACAAGAACTAATCTTACTCTGTGACATTCACACAAATAGCTGTCACCTCAGTTAGTTTCTTGTGTATTAAATGATAAAATGTATTAAATGATGTGAAGAGAGCTAATGAATGATTCACACAGCATATCAACCAATTTCTTATCCAAAGTTTCCTGCTTTCTATGGTTTTATTGGCTGTGTATTTGTGGTGTCTGTTGTCATAGCAGCTTTAGGGCAGCTTTGAGGGGCTACAGCCAGAGAAATATGTGATCTGAGTTTAGAATCATCAAGTATGGAGCACTTAATATGCCAGAGGACATTTTACAAAGACAAATTGCGTATAATTATTTTCCATGTTTCATTTACTTGTGATCATGAAATTGATATTTTTTCAATGAAATTATTCCACGATCTGCATTTGCTAAATGTTTTATGATCTCAAGCTGTTCTCACTAGATAAAAAAAAACAAAACATTATCATGATCACAAAATTTGAAAAACACATTTTTATGCATGCCTCTCTGGGCTGGCCACAGATATGGACTTTTGCAAATGTTTTTTCAAATATCAAGCATCTAGTAAGCAGGTATACATTTAATGTTAAAGATATGTGCTTGTGCAGCAACAGTTATCCTCAAGATAGCAGATAGTTCCTTCATCCAGCTGCAGCAGCCTTAGATTTTGACTGTAATCTTTTGGTGAATTGCTTATACCTGGTAGAATGAGAATGATAAAGCTACCACTAGACACATCTTAGTCTTTCTTTCATGTTTGCTCTTCTGATTCCCCACACTAAAACCACTTGTACTTTATTTATTTGGACCCACAGACTTTTAATTTTATTTCTTTCATAACTTACTGTAACTCTCCATATCTTGGTCTTACAGTCCCTAGCCGCAATGCCACTTTCACCCTGACCAATGTGGTTCCCCAGAACCCCAAGCTGAACCAAAATGCTTGGAGGATCCACGAATCCCAGCTCGACGACCTGTTCCGGGAAAAGTGCTCTAAAGCCTATGTGCTGGTGGGTGCCGTTCCCTCTGCAGACAACTGGATTGTCAAAAACAATGTGAATCGAGTCAACATCCCAGACTACTTATGGAATGCCTACTGCTGTGTGGATAACAATGGCAGGCCCATTCAGAGTGGTGCTGCCACAGCGAGGAACACAGAGGAAAACCGGGTGGAGAAACTCTCCCTGGATGAACTGGGAGAGTTCCTGCAGCAGATCTCCAGTCAGCCAGTCGGGGAGCTGTTTTACAACAACTGCAGGGCATAAAAAATAACACAGGGGCGATGAAAACATAATTTTAAATTATGTTATGATTAGATTTGTACAACCATAAAAACAAAGTTTTCATTTTGATTCAAATGTGTCAATACAATAAAAAATAAATTGACTTTCTCACTGTTGTCAACATGATGTATGTTACCATTTCACAGCTTTAATACATCCCTTATTGTTCTTGAACAAACAGATGAAAAATAAGAAATAGGAAAGGGGTTAAAGCATTAACTCATGTCTTTTTCATTGACAGAAAAGATATCCACCTATAAATATTAGCATACAAAACTGAAAAAGTAATGCGTTTCTCTTACAAACACAGACTCGGAGTCACGGCTTACTCATCCAAAAAAATTTTGTCAGCTCTTAGTTTAAAGAAGTGCTGGGGATCAACATTAGTAAGCATTAGATCTGCATCAAATAAATGTATTTTCTTGGTTAGGATTCACATTATCGATTCATTTATCTATAATATATCTATATTTATAATGATTACTACTACAGTAATAAAAATCTGCCTGGTTATACAGATGCATACTGATTATAAACTATACACCCATGAAAAAGAATAATAATAAAGGAAAAACAACATCTCTCTCCACTTTAATCAGCAGCAGTCTCAGGTTCAGCCATACTGAGTCATGGGTGTGGTCACTCCAGGAGGGCAGGTTGGAGAGTTTCTCCTCAGTGGCTGGTTCGATGGGCCATCCCCAGGCCTTAAAGAATCCAGTCAGGTTCATCCCCACAGTCTGAGAGAAAGTCTCAGCATACAGGTTCATCTTTCCTTTGTTGTCCCCTGGAAAGTTGCTCATCCTGTGGTAGGCAGCAAACACCTTCTTAAAAGCATCCCAGCCAAACCTTCCTTGGAGCTTCATTGAAGGAGACAAATGTAGAGGGAAATAAGAATAGAGGGAATGTGAAATGGGTTAGATGAAGAAACAGACATTTACAATTGTTTACAATTGAACTGCAGTAAAGTTATCATCAAAATTTAAGTGGCTAGCTTGTCTGTTTTGTGTGTGCACTAAGAAAAAGGAAAGAGTAGACTTCTCAGGAGCACTGTAGAGAAGGGTGTATTTGTTTGGCTGTTGAGTTTAAATTTCAATAGGCTGTCTCCGGGATAGCTGACCACACCTTTTAGAAACAAACGTTAACATACAAACATACTAATTGTTAACAAGCTCAGCTGAAAATAGGGCTAAAACATCAACAAACATCAAAGTCAACTGAGCCTGCAGCTCCAGCAGCTAGAGTATTTGGGGCGACAGAGGTAAAGCTGCTAAATAAAATCAAAAAGGCTCAGTTGGCCCTTATGGAGCAAGTAATGCTGAGGATAATCCATTTTCAGTTTTGTTCATTCTAAACCAAACCCTGATCTAAAAATAGTTCATTTGTCTTTGTACTTGTCACCACATAGTTTTTTTTTTGTCTTTAGCCTGATAATGCAATAATGCTACAGACTTTCAGTTTCACTTGCATTTTCTGCCTTTGTAGGGCTTCCATTCTGGATAAAAGATGACCCAAGCATGATATTTTCTCTACAGAATATAAAAAACAGTAATTCTGTTTCACCTGCAAGTACGTCTCCAGAGCCACCCACACGTTCCAGTTGTCAAGTTTTTTGCCCCCCTTGACATACTCCTCTACAGCTCTCTTCCGATTTGGTAAAGTCATGTTTGGGTGTGCCTGCATTGAAGATGTTTATTTTATACTGTTAAACACTGGGACAAAAGAGGACAGAGAAACAATGTGATCACAGTGAAATAATAAATACTCTGATATCAAAATATGTCGAAATGCATGATTACACTTAGAGGTATTGGCTTTTTCAGGGCTCTGGACCTTTTCCCACTGATTTACTTCACCTGTGCCCTGTTCATCCCCAGCACTTCTTCATGCACATACACTGACCACAGATTACATGTGCACTCTGTGGTGTGTGGTGGGAACTCCCAGGAGCTTTTCTGCTGGTTGTGTCCCAGTTCATGAATTTCTCCCCACAGGCCTTTAGTCCTGGCATCCTGTGGCCTGACCAGCTCTTCTGCGATAGATGAGTGCATCATGATAGGATAGCCTGAATGCATCCAACCTGGATGGAGAGAAATTAGTAATGTGAATAGTAATACAGGAATGCATCTGCAGTGGTACACCAACACTTAGAAATGAAATGCGACTTATGATATGAGTTACTATGATGAACTCAGCACTGAGTAGTACATGAATACACATGAGTGTACAAACACTTCTAATATTAGCCAATTAAAAAAAAAAAGTTAATCATTTATCATTAATAAATCTTTTTCAACTTCAACCTTTTATGTCTACCATCAATAAAAGTTCTAGCAACGTATTTTCAATATATGACTATAACTATACTATAGTGATATTAAAGTAGTAGTAACTGCAGTACATGGTCAGTGCTGTTTAAATATCTCATGTGGGGCACATATTTTATCACTAAAAACTGAAAAAAAAAATCATACAATTAATGGTCTGGTCTAATGATCTTAACAAAATTACTTTCAAATTTACCATGCATAATGTTAAATCTGTATTAAGTCATGGCCCTTGAGAAGCTTGTTGCCATATATCTTTGGATTTCACAGCATTGTACATAAACACAAGACCTGGCACTAAGACAAAAAACTGAACTTTTTTATTTTCAAATGCTGTTGTTTCAATAATGCATGTACCATTCTCCTTTTATAGCACATGCAGTGGAGAACATGCGATTGAATATTTGAGAATGCAACAGCAAACACACATACCAGCAGAAATCTGCACATCGGCTACGATGCGCTCTTTGCGGGCAAATTTATGTGGTGTGACAGCCAGATCTGCAACGCCCTTCATGATGTCATCCCAAAGTAATGCCACCTCATTTGGGCACTTCAGGTCTCGAACAACATGTGATGGCACAGTCAGGATGATGTTGTTGAATTCCAGCTCTGCCCAGGGTGAGGGGGCTGTTCGCAACAACGACCAGTCAGCTGCTGTTGTCACACCTGAAATAAACACATAGGGCTTTGAATTATTCTACTTGTAAGGCCCTGACTTTTACTTTCCACGTCTGTGTTGCCAAGTGTGCATCCACTGTTCATGTCCATCTGTCTTGTGGAGGAGCCCCTGTAGTCTTTTAAGACCTTAATCATTTTCTTTTATGTGATCTTAGAAGAGGTAATGCAAAGATACTATCTACATCTTTATCTGTATATGTCACAAAAACATGTATTTGTTTCTGTATATACTGCAAATAGCTGCGTCTTGTATCAGATATTGTTAGAAAATATGCTTCATCTTCTGCATTAAGTTGTTTTCTTCAGCAATGTATACTGCCCGTACTGTATATCTGAAAGTTTAGCCCCCCCACCCCCAATTTTGAACCCTAAGTAAAAAAATGAAAAAAACAAAATCTAAACTGAAATGGGTCACCGCAATCAGGCTCATAACTGATGCACATGATTCAGTTCTGCACACAGCCCTTTGTGGAGGAGGGGCAGACACTGACACACACACACTCACCGGACTTGTAATAAGGAGCAGGAATCGCCATCTGCACTATGACCTCTGCCCCCTCCACCTTTGTATCAGATGGAGCCACCAGGTAGATGAGTCCCCCCCACAGGTTCGACACCTGCATCTCTTCTGTGGTAATAGGAAATCGTCTATGAACACTTGGAGCCCTCTTCAACTCTTTAGCCTTTAGGTAGTCAGTTTGACAACCTATCTGAACCTGAGGAGAACAAAGAATAATACTTCTTTGAAAACCTGTGACAATTACTACTGTAGTGTGACTTTTCAATAATACATTGTTTAAAGGCCAAAAAAAGGCAAGATGCATAAATGGATGAAACAATATTATCTGACATGAAATCTATATTCATAGATGCTACATTTCACCAGAAAATTCTTCATTTCTTTATAGAACTCATAAGAGAAATAAAAACCCCACAAATAAAAGAGTCCTTGAAGACAAACTGCTGTAATTCATTAAGTTTTCTCTACATAATACGCAAACCTTTTATATCCTATAAAAATGTTATCCAACAAAATATATTGCAAAATATGGCAACTTTCCTTATTAAGGCCACAAAAGCTTTTGGTTAACCTAAACAGTGAATGAAATATGCAGTGAAATGTGAGCAGTTTGATTCCAATATTTATATTTTAATTTCATGATATGTTTGATGTATGTCATTGATAAACATGTTAAATGTAAATAAATATAGGCTGCTCTTACCATTCAGGTTATAAAGCCTTTGGATATAAATTTGTGATTGTGTGCTATAAAGACTAAATGGACCTGACTTGACTCGGTAATCTGAACATTGTCAAAAAGACAATAAACTGTGATTTCCTGTACTATACCATCCATCTCTTGTTGACGATCTTTGCTGGCATGATCATCGTGGTCTTCATACCAGGAGAGAGGTAGAGACCTGTGCTGAGCCACTCCTCCGCTTCTACACACACACAGAGCAGCAAATGTTATACTCACAAGAGTATGCAAATGTTAATGCAATGTAATACCACACACTCCTGTCACAAATTACAGGTATGCATGTTTATGTCATAACTGTTTTACACATTTGTTCACAACAATGTTGTTTCACCTGCTGTGGTAGCATTAATCCTGATCCTTTGGTTACAGACATGGGGCATGTATTGAGTATTCTTGATTAGGTATGGCAGGAGGGCATCAGGATCTGGGCAAACATTATACACCTCCTGCCCCAGTCTGAGGAGTAGGTGGTCTTTGGGACTCTTCACAGGGTTCTTCTCACTCACCTTGAAATAAAGTGATAACAAATAATTATAAAATACAACTCTGTTACATAACCTGGTTGGTCAACAATTGAAGTGATCACATAGAAATGGTGACAATATAGATGAAGGTGTTTTGTAGCACAAAAGTGCAAATGTTTATATTTTGAATGTGAAATGTTTAAATGAAGTTCTATTAAATCACTCCAGGTATTCCTCTACAATACTGTAGCCTTTGGCCATAAAAAAATAATCAATTGTATGTTAAATATCAACTACCTAGACAGGCCTAACTGTCTACCTAGACAGTTTACACATAAAGATCCCGGTGATAAAGGAGGTCTGATATCAGGGGCAAATATTTACGGGGGAATTGTGGTTCTGCTTTTCAAAGAACAAGTGTGTTAGGGACAAGAGATGTGCAAGGTGTGGTGCGTTGTGGTGAGCAGCTTGAAAAAGAAGCTGAACCTAAATGGTAGACATTGTTGTACAACAGAGAATTGAATGGGTGTAGGTGATGAGGCTGTATCTGCTTTGTCATTACCACAGACTAGCAGCTTACGGAGAGTTGCAGAGAAACTAAACTCTGACTCACTGCTACTGCTCACCAGCTTGTTATGTAATCACTTGTATCATATACAGATTTTCCATAAAATAAATTAAACTTCATACATTCATTCAATTGAATTATCATAAACTATGAAATCCTTTACTACCCACCTGTGGCATGTTCTTCATGCACTTCAATAAATCAGTGAGGATGGACAGCACATGAGTGTAGGAGTAGCTCTCATAAGCCTTCATGTTCAAGAAGTTGGTACACTCTGTGCCCAGTTTTTCAAGATATTCCTCCTCGTGCTTGGTCATTTTTTCACCCTGAGTTACATGTCCAACAAAGCGGCGTAGAAGATGGCGGAAATGGTAGGTGACTTTCATGGCCCGGTGAGGCACAGGGGCCTTGTACAAACCTTTCTCAACTGTTGCCTCCAACACGCTCAAGCCCATCTTGTTCAGGATCTTGTTACCTGTAACACAGTTTAACGACTACTGGTCTACAATCTTTTATGATTAGGGTTTTGACAGATTGGGACTGATGAACTAGGTCTTTAAAAAAAACAGATTTAAACTAATGAAGGCCTGAGATGTCCAAACAGAATATAATAATTTGATACTGATATTTCTATATTCTATAAGTATGCAGTAGCTGTGTATGTGTGTGTAGCTATACTGTTGTTAAAGTACTGAGTACTTTTTCAACCACTGTACCTGAGAAATCTGTCATTGGGTTTTCCCCAGAGTGTGTGTATGCCCACCACCAGGCATGTCCACCAATCAGCAGGCCTCTTCCCTCTGCCACAAAGTCCTGTATTTCCTCCATACGGTGATCATGGTACGCTGTACACACAAATACACTCAGGTCTTTCCTGAAATGAGTCTTCTCACATGTCAACTCTGATTTGTTGTGAAAGTTGAGGTTTGGCACAACACCAATGACCCCCTTCCGGCCTTGGTCCAACCAATCAATGACATTGTTCCAAAGTGAAGCCATTGTCTGTAATTGATATGAGTGATTTCAGAGAAGAGCAGAGTTAATAACATAAAATGGTCTGACAGATCAACATGTAACATTATTTAACACACTGCAGACAACCTACAAGTGACCTGAAAGTAAAAGCAGGTAACTTATTTAAAAATTACTTTTAGTCATATTCATAAAACTGTCACTATGATCTAACAGTAATGCATGAGACAGATAATCTGTGAAAAAAATCAGCCTCCTTTGGCTAGCCACCTGTTGCCTCTAAGGCCATTTGACAAGAATCTGCTGTGCCTGATTTAAAACAACCAGTCAGAACGGAGTATCTGACAGAGCTCAGGTCACTGGTCCTGTGACCAAAAGAAGAAGAAAAACAATGAAAAAGTTAGTTAAAATTAGAATTAGAGTGAGTAACAGTGTGGGAAGGGGAGAATCTCCTCATCTTATCGACTGGAGCTTTAAATTAAGACCTTGCAAAAGAAATGACACAATCTACTGTATTTCATACAATTTCTGTTCAGTAAAACATTTCTAAGACCATTTATTAATTTAGACTGCACCTCTCTTTCCAGAAGATGTTCATGTGTCACCACAACAACGCGTCCCTGTCCATAATAGGCTCCCGCCAAGAATGGCCGACCGTCCTCAGTGGTACCGATGGGGAAGGCGAGAGGTCCATGGACCAGAACCTCAGAAGCGACCAAATCACCCTGGAGGTCAAAATTTGACACCCCTTGGAGTAAGAACTCTAAGTCCTCCTCAAAATCCTTAGCGATTCTGTTTTAGAAAGAGCGAAAGGAGAGGGAAAGATAGGTGCCAAGAGTTAGTTTTGTTATTCTGATTTTGAATTTAAAAAGGGTAAACAGGAAATTAAAATAAAAAGAGAAAAACATTGAAAGAGATCAAAGGAGTTTAAAAGAGATTATCATCCACAGGGAGGTGGGTGGTGCAGAAATTTCAAGTTAAATTATGTTCATCTGTATGCCCAGTATCAGTGTTTTTAAATGAACTTTTCAGTGGTTGGTTCTGTTTCTCAATTAAATAGTCCAATCATAGAAATAAATTAAAGCAAGAGTATTTAGATTTCTTGCAGTATCTTTGAATGGAAGAAAACCTTTGTTTAAAAGAAAATGCTCTTAATAAGTAAACTTTGCAGCAGATATTACATAGTGGGACATTCCTTTTTGGCAGCACACAAACATTGAAGTAAATTGTGATGAAGCTGAACAATACTCTTATGAACAGAAGAAAAGCCACATATATGGAGCAGATTCAAGTTTAAATGTCACAAGAAGTGTACACTTACTCTAAAGCCCTCCATGAAGATGGGACCTGATGGTGGACAGGCAGGATCTCCTCCTTCCCATAATGCACAGAGAAGTAGATCCCTGCCACTCCAGACACTTTATTCCCTGGAAATTGGAGGAATGTATTCTCCTTAGGGTGACCTGCCGCCCAGTTCCAGGCCTGCCCCGCTATCAGCACTCCTCCCCCAGCTTTCATGAATGCCACCAGGCCCTTTTGGTCTACACCCACGCTGTAGGCATTGGTTACATACACACCAACCCCCAGATTGCTACTGAATTTCCCCACAACATTGGCCTGGAAGTTGTGATTTGCTGAGGTTATCAGCTACTGCTGCTCTACATGTTTGTGGACCCCCACAGACAGGTTGTCAGATCCATCTCCTCTCAGCCAGGTCAGAGCGTTCTCTACCAGAGCAGGAAAGGCGGTCAAGTATCCCTCATGACCCAGGACCACAATTCTTCCACAGCCATACAGAGAGGCAGCCATCAACACTTGGCCTTTACTGTTCATTGCTAAAGGAAAGGCATGGTCTCCGATCAGCACCAGGTTGCTGGGAACACATGGGCCCCGAATGTCCAGCTCTCTCAAGCCTCTCATCAGGGACAAGTAGGCCCTTTCGTGATAGGACTGGATGGGCTTGTAGGACATGGTGCAAAGGATCGGTGCTCTGACGGTTGGATTCGGGGAAGGTGGAGAACAGAATGGCAGAAGACGCTGATTCAGATATAAATTAGGTTATCAAGTGGGGGTTAAAGGCAGTCAGGCTGTCCTGTGGGAATAGGAGAGTTAAA
>CM041552.1:24105986-24174886 GCA_023238725.1 Scortum barcoo
ATGTCCAACAAAGCGGCGTAGAAGATGGCGGAAATGGTAGGTGACTTTCATGGCCCGGTGAGGCACAGGGGCCTTGTACAAACCTTTCTCAACTGTTGCCTCCAACACGCTCAAGCCCATCTTGTTCAGGATCTTGTTACCTGTAACACAGTTTAACGACTACTGGTCTACAATCTTTTATGATTAGGGTTTGACAGATTGGGACTGATGAACTAGGTCTTTAAAAAAAACAGATTTAAACTAATGAAGGCCTGAGATGTCCAAACAGAATATAATAATTTGATACTGATATTTCTATATTCTATAAGTATGCAGTAGCTGTGTATGTGTGTGTAGCTATACTGTTGTTAAAGTACTGAGTACTTTTTCAACCACTGTACCTGAGAAATCTGTCATTGGGTTTTCCCCAGAGTGTGTGTATGCCCACCACCAGGCATGTCCACCAATCAGCAGGCCTCTTCCCTCTGCCACAAAGTCCTGTATTTCCTCCATACGGTGATCATGGTACGCTGTACACACAAATACACTCAGGTCTTTCCTGAAATGAGTCTTCTCACATGTCAACTCTGATTTGTTGTGAAAGTTGAGGTTTGGCACAACACCAATGACCCCCTTCCGGCCTTGGTCCAACCAATCAATGACATTGTTCCAAAGTGAAGCCATTGTCTGTAATTATATGAGTGATTTCAGAGAAGAGCAGAGTTAATAACATAAAATGGTCTGACAGATCAACATGTAACATTATTTAACACACTGCAGACAACCTACAAGTGACCTGAAAGTAAAAGCAGGTAACTTATTTAAAAATTACTTTTAGTCATATTCATAAAACTGTCACTATGATCTAACAGTAATGCATGAGACAGATAATCTGTGAAAAAAATCAGACTCCTCTGGCTCCACCTGCTGCCTCTAAGGCCATTTGACAAGAATCTGCTGTGCCTGATTTAAAACAACCAGTCAGAACGGAGTATCTGACAGAGCTCAGGTCACTGGTCCTGTGACCAAAAGAAGAAGAAAAACAATGAAAAAGTTAGTTAAAATTAGAATTAGAGTGAGTAACAGTGTGGGAAGGGGAGAATCTCCTCATCTTATCGACTGGAGCTTTAAATTAAGACCTTGCAAAAAGAAATGACACAATCTACTGTATTTTCATACAATTTCTGTTCAGTAAAACATTTCTAAGACCATTTATTAATTTAGACTGCACCTCTCTTTCCAGAAGATGTTCATGTGTCACCACAACAACGCGTCCCTCCCTGTCCATAATAGGCTCCCGCCAAGAATGGCCGACCGTCCTCAGTGGTACCGATGGGGAAGGCGAGAGGTCCATGGACCAGAACCTCAGAAGCGACCAAATCACCCTGGAGGTCAAAATTTGACACCCCTTGGAGTAAGAACTCTAAGTCCTCCTCAAAATCCTTAGCGATTCTGTTTTAGAAAGAGCGAAAGGAGAGGGAAAGATAGGTGCCAAGAGTTAGTTTTGTTATTCTGATTTTGAATTTAAAAAGGGTAAACAGGAAATTAAAATAAAAAGAGAAAAACATTGAAAGAGATCAAAGGAGTTTAAAAGAGATTATCATCCACAGGGAGGTGGGTGGTGCAGAAATTTCAAGTTAAATTATGTTCATCTGTATGCCCAGTATCAGTGTTTTTAAATGAACTTTTCAGTGGTTGGTTCTGTTTCTCAATTAAATAGTCCAATCATAGAAATAAATTAAAGCAAGAGTATTTAGATTTCTTGCAGTATCTTTGAATGGAAGAAAACCTTTGTTTAAAAGAAAATGCTCTTAATAAGTAAACTTTGCAGCAGGTGGGTTGGCAGCACACAAACATTGAAGTAAATTGTGATGAAGCTGAACAATACTCTTATGAACAGAAGAAAAGCCACATATATGGAGCAGATTCAAGTTTAAATGTCACAAGAAGTGTACACTTACTCTAAAGCCCTCCATGAAGATGGGACCTGATGGTGGACAGGCAGGATCTCCTCCTTCCCATAATGCACAGAGAAGTAGATCCCTGCCACTCCAGACACTTTATTCCCTGGAAATTGGAGGAATGTATTCTCCTTAGGGTGACCTGCCGCCCAGTTCCAGGCCTGCCCCGCTATCAGCACTCCTCCCCCAGCTTTCATGAATGCCACCAGGCCCTTTTGGTCTACACCCACGCTGTAGGCATTGGTTACATACACACCAACCCCCAGATTGCTACTGAATTTCCCCACAACATTGGCCTGGAAGTTGTGTTTGCTGAGGTTATCAGCTACTGCTTCTACATCTTTGTGGACCCCCACGGACAGGTTGTCAGATCCATCTCCTCTCAGCCAGGTCAGAGCATTCTCTACCAGAGCAGGAAAGGCGGTCAAGTATCCCTCATGACCCAGGACCACAATTCTTCCACAGCCATACAGAGAGGCAGCCATCAACACTTGGCCTTTACTGTTCATTGCTAAAGGAAAGGCATGGTCTCCGATCAGCACCAGGTTGCTGGGAACACATGGGCCCCGAATGTCCAGCTCTCTCAAGCCTCTCATCAGGGACAAGTAGGCCCTTTCGTGATAGGACTGGATGGGCTTGTAGGACATGGTTCAAAGGATCGGTGCTCTGACGGTTGGATTCGGGGAAGGTGGAGAACAGAATGGCAGAAGACGCTGATTCAGATATAAATTAGGTTATCAAGTGGGGGTTAAAGGCAGTCAGGCTGTCCTGTGGGAATAGGAGAGTTAAAATTGCTTAGAAAATGTGTTACAGATCGAAAATATGTAATAAGTTATAACTGTTTACAAGTTATAACTGTTTACAATTTACCATATAATCCTATATAAACACACTTTTATTTTGTACTCTGTAACCTAATCATGAGCTTGCTGTGATCTCTCACTGAATTTTTGGTACTTTCCTATTCTGTATCATATGCTCATCAAGACTTGTTAAAACCAGTTAAAACCAGTCATATCCACATCAGGGAGCAAGAACATAAACAGGATGGTGGGAAGGATTGAGACTTCTGTCTGAGATAAATGCAGAAGTCTGGCTAGAGGTTTTGGTCGCCCCACCTTAGTCACCCTTGTCTAAACTTCACAAGGTATAAACAACCATAGTCCTGTTCACTCAGGGTCAGTTCCTGTTGTCTCATCTCATGAGCAGGCTCTATCCTTTCAGTTGAAATATATTTGCTGTGCAGTTCCAACTGGTTAATTAAACACGCAAAGACAACCTACTGAATCAAGCAGTTTATTTCTCATCTGGAAATCAACTGATTTCCATGACAAACTTGGCGATGAGGATGGGATCGGATGAGTAAATTGGGCTCCGGAGAGAAAAACACAAGACCTAGCAGCAATAGGGAATACTCCCTATGGGTCAGGAGATGTCCTCGGGTGGAGCCCCTCTTTGCTGTTCCAATCCTGAACCGAGAAGTACCATACATAGTACATGGTTGCACCATAGGAGCTGGGGGCATTCCGGCCCAAGAGACATATACCATACCATTGTTGTGCACTCTAGATGACAGATCAGTAAAGCATACGTTTTTGCTGTCACAGCATTGCCCAGTCAATTTGATGGGCAGAGACCTTGCAAGTCATTTTGGAATAATTCTTGTGTCTACTCCGGATGGCATTCAGATTTCTTTAGCGTCCATACACACTCCATTTGTGAAGTACAACCCTAAAACGCTGTTGTATGAGTAAAAATAGGCTCTAGTATCACCTGGTGTTGACTTGCTTGTCTCACGACATTTGCACACACGTCACTAATGCAGCAAATTACATAAACATCAAATCTGACATAATCAGACTTTTGAAACACCTGGCTGACAATGGCCATTAAGACAGCCTGTCAAAACTGCAGTTTGTAACTTATTTAGGACTGCTTATTGCTAAAGATGGCAAATTTTTATCTCCAAAACTCAACGTTGCAATCCAATCTGTGCCAAAATCTGCAACATAGAAACAACTGATGAGTTTTCCAGGTATGACTTCATACTGCAGACAGTTAATCCCCAATTACTCAGAGAGAGAGGCAGCCCTCTCTTCCATGGTCCATGGTAAAAATCTCAGTACACATGACTTGGACTGATGATGCTCAAAAGGCTTACAGACAGCTCCTACACTAGGACTGCCTAAACCTGACCAACCATTTACTCAGTTTTTAGACCAGAGGGACGTTTCATGATATCTGTTTTGACACAGAACCACAATGGCAAACTCTGCCCCATGGTGTGATATTTTTTGACTTCCTCTTTGTCTACTGCAGAAAATGCTGTGACATTATGTGACATTGTATTGTAGCTACAGCTAAAGATATCTCACGGTAATGGTTCCTCATGCGGTTTTCTCTGCACAATGCTGGTTGCGATATTACACCATTATTCTTGAGATGCCTAATATCACTGTTAAATGTTGTACAGTCCTTAATCCTGCCACTCTTCTTCCTACAGCAGCTGATGGTATATCTATGGTATATCTAATGACTGTTTGCAGATTCTGGAAGATTCTGAAGGAAGTCTGCACCCCCAGGCCAGACTTAACAGATCAGCCAACATTGATCTTGTTGTTGTGGTTTGCATGGTGCCTCATGTTTTCTGTGTTTTCCTGTGCCCCTTGTGTTTTCTTGTTTCCCTGTCCTTGTATTTTTGTTATCTTGTTTGTCTCCCTCAGTGTGTTCTCTGTTAGTTCTTGTTTCTGCATTTCCTGTTTTATTTTGTATTCTTGCCTCTCCTCACTTGTTGAGCATTTTACTTCCTGTCCTTTTGTGTTTCCCTCCCATTTTGATTACCTGCTCTGCGCTCCAAATTAGTTTCACCTGTTCCTTGTTTTGTCCTCACCTGTTTCCACTTCCTTGTCCCTCACAGTGCATATATACCGGTCCGTTTCCTTTGTTTTTTGTTGTGTCGTCAACGTCCTGCCTACCACCTGCCCATGTGTTCCTGCCTACCTGCCCACCTGCCCGCCTGCCCGCCTTGTTCCTCCTGTTTGCCTGTGTTCCTGTGTTCCTGTACCTGCCCATGAAGAGTCATTCAACCTGCCCGCCTCTCTGTTTGCCTGTGTTCCTGTGTTCCTGTAATAAAGAATCCTCGTTTGCGTCCTGGGTCCAAACTTCACTTCGCCCTGAACCTACCCTAACAGATCTGGAGTGGTTTGTAGAAGATTCTGTATTGCTGGATGCTATTTTGTTACCCAATGTGTTTCTGTGATGAGTGTGAAGCTCAGACTAATGCCTCTGACTCCATTTCGACAAGTAATGCAGCGGCAGATACAGCAAAGGCATTTGCACCCTCCAATAATGTGTTTAATGCTTCCTGTTTCCTTGTCACTGCTGATCCTCCTGTTAACACATTTGCTGATGTATCCACATTACAGACACTATCAATGCCACAAGAATGCACGCTCAGGTCTAAATTTGACACAGTGTACACGAACAAAGTGTGAGTAGATATAAACCATGTTTGCCACGTGTTCTATTACACAGCTAATTTTCATGACAATAAGATTAAAATGTCAATCCACAATTGGTTCAGAGGTGAAAAGAGAACCTGAGTTCTCCATCCAAAAGCAAAACTTGACTTTACCTGAAAGTTAACTTGGTCTTCTGGTTACAGAACACAATTGAAGAAAAGCAGAACACGCTGTGATGGGACGGAAGAGAGAATACTCTAAAGCAGAGAGAGGAGGAGGAGGAGGAGGAGGAGAGTGAAAGATGTAAGTGATAGTGAAAGAGGTTTGACTAGGGGGAGGTTAGTCTTAAACTGATGTTATCTACGTGATGGTTACGGCCCACATTTCTTCACAGTGGTTGTAATAGTTTCCACAGAAACAGAGGTAAAAAATTCCACAGAACTATAACTCATTCATGGAACTGATTCAATGTTTGACTCACAATATCCATGTTTTATTGTGAAATACACTAGAATTCATGTATTACTAAGCAACACTTGCACATTTATATCTATTTTAGCTTTAACAATCCAGTTAGAGCCATCATTTTAATTTACCAAACACACACCACACACACCCTTACAGTCTGCTCGGTCTCATCTAGCCACCCTCAGATTCTGGTCCAGCCCACATAAATATCACATATCAAAAAAATAAGAGGAGAGGAGTCATGGGTAAAGGGTCAATGTCCGCTTTGGGCAGATTGAGCTGTATTCACACATTACCTTGTCGAAACCTTATCAAACCTCACTGTGTATCTCACTGGATCCACAAATTGTAACCTTGTTTCTTTCCTAATACAGTACAACTCCAGTATCTGTAAGTCTCTCTCACTGTCTTCTAATCCTTTGTCACAAAGAGCAACTGACAAGAGAAGCTCTCTCTGAAAGACGGGGGAACACTCCTCCAACAGTTCTGAACAACATACAGGAATAAAAGGAAAAGTGATTTATTTATGTATTTATGTTTTCCAGTGAAAGAGAAGGCAAATAAATAAAATGCACAAATAGTGAAGATATTATATATCTCATAAAAACAACCCAAATCATTTATCATCATTAAATATAGAATGGTATTAAAGATGAAGTAGGTAAGGTGTATAAAATAACTCTCCCAGAACATCCATTCTGAGGAAAAGTTAAATAAATTTCTAAAATGAAAGGATGCTTTGCTGCATTAACATGTTTACTCGTTCTCATTAGCTCGCTGTAGGAAACTGGAGAAAAAAATATTTTATTTACTGTGCCAATCAAAGGCTATACCAGCAGGTACTTGCAACTTTGGTGTAACATTTTCTTGCATTTATGAGTTTCCATTATGAATTAATCAACACACATTAGATGTCAATATAATAACTTTGAACATTCTGTTTGTTTTATTGACTTTCTTGCATGAAAATGCTTCAGTAATGATTGGATCTTCAAGTGCTTGAAAACAAGTGAACTGTGTTTCCTCATTTTGTGAATGTGTCATTCAGGTATACAACAATGTTTCTAGTGCCGGCCTCAAAGTGGCAGTCAGCAAGATTAGAAGAAATCTTATTTTGAAAATTAGAGTAGGTATAATTTCCAGGTCTCTTCCCCTCCCAGCAGTGGCTCTTAAGCTTGTTTTCCAGCATTACCCTTTTTCTGTTTACTGATCTTTAGTGCAACTGTGGTTTTCTCATCACTTGGTCATTTGCTGGTCTGCCATTACAATCTCTTCTCTGTTTTTGGACAATAGGCTTATAATATGTTGAAAATGGTTTACTCTATTGTTTGTGATTTGGGTTGTTGTTTTTCCTGGGAAAGTTGGGGCATTTCAGCTTCTCAATCAAAGGTAGTGAGAACAGGATTGGCTTATTAGGTCCTCTTGCAGGGGGAGGGTGAGTTGATAAAAGCCGGTCACTGAAGGATTGTTGGCTCTTTAGAGAGAGCGATGGCAGCTTTCTGTGAGGCTGCAGCTTTCATGTGTGTATTGTTTTTTTTTTTTTTTAGCTTAATTTAGTTTTGTTGTTGTTAATTTAGTTGGCATTTATTGACAAAAAATTAGAAAAAACATCTTTTTTGCATTTTTACTCTTTGCATTACTCTTCTTCCATGTCCATTTTGAAGTTTTCAGTGCCCAAAGGACATTGTCTGCCCTTTATATGGGATGGCAGCACTACAGTTAGCACGTATGCGGTGGAACAGAAGCAGCAATTGAAGCTCTGTCAGATACAGATTAGTTACTTTGATTTGGATCTGATGGATTCTTGTCAAATGGTCTTAGAGGCAGCAGGTGGAGCCTAGAGGAGTAAGATTTTTTTTTTTTTTCACTGGTTATCTGTCTCCTGTTCTACTGTAAGACATAGTGACATATGACTAAAAGTAATTTTTAAATAAGTTTCTACTTTACCCTACTTTAAGTACCAGGTCAGTATGCCTCAATAATTTAAAAAAACAGGACAAACATGCACTATTTGTACCATCCACAAGTTTTAACAATGGAACCTCAAAAATGACCATTTTGTTATATTTCATTAGCTACCTTGAGGGAAATGTACAGTGAAACTGCAAGACAGTTGACCATATCCAGTCAATTTTCCAAGAGCCAGATTATTGATTTAATCAACAATCATGTGAATCAGGCTTATTCTGAGCTAAATCTGGTTTAGTGTTATTATCTGAACCAAAACCCTAACAATGTTTCCTAACAATGGCTTAAACTAATTGTTTTCAATATAACAAATATAGTAATTAAACAAGAACACCATAAAATAATGAATTCTGTTAACTGAATCTATGACTGAATAGTTAATGTCAAGACTTTGGTACTCATTGAGCACATCTCTCTGCACTTTCAGCAACAGCAGTCTTAGGTTCAGTCATACTGAGTCATGGGGTGGTCACTCCAGGAGGGCAGGTTGGAGAGTTTCTCCTCAGTGGCTGGTTCGATGGGCCATCCCCAGGCCTTTAAGAATCCAGTCAGGTTCATTCCCACAGTCTGAGAGAAAGTCTCAGCATACAGGTTAATCTTTCCTTTGTTGTCTTCTGGAAAGTTGCTCATCTTGTGGTAGGCAGCAAACACCTTCTTAAAGGCATCCCAGCCAAATTTCTCCTGGAGCTACAGGGAGGGTTAATGTATGTGACACAAAGATCATCTCTTCAGAACAAACTACATACTGAAATAGTCTCTTACCTGTATATATGTCTCCAGGGCCACAAACGCATTCCAACTGTTGAGATTTCTGCCTCCGTTAACATACTCTTCCATCTGAGCCGCCCTTTTTGTTGGGGTCAAACCTGGGTCAGCCTGCATTAAGCACATTCCACTCGTCACATTATATTATTATATATGATATTGAAGATGTGATTACAATAAAAGATGTATTTCTCTAGGAAGGATTTACTCTACCTTTTCCCTTGGTATCCCAAAGACCTCCTCATGCACATACACTGACCACAGGTTACATGTGCACTCTGTTGTTTGTGGTGGAAACTCCCAGCAGCCTCTCTGTTGGTTGTGTCCCAGTTCATGGATGGGGCCCCACAGGCCTGTACCCCTTATATGGTCAGTGCTGACCAGTTCAGCTGCTGTGGACCTGTGTGTCATGATAGGATAACCTGCATGCATCCAACCTGGATGGAGAATCATAGTGCATTCAACGAAAGCAAAGCAAAAGACACATACCTCAATTTGGTTTGTTGCAAAAGTTCTCATTCAATATATCTTTTTTTTTTTCCATTGCAGGAGTGACTGGTACCTTTCCTGCTGAGCAAACTAGAGGTATTCATATACAGTTTTACAGCCAAACACGTTTTCCAAGAGAACCCTGCAAGCTGGGACAGGCTCCATCCAACTCCCCAAAACTCTCAATAGGAAAAGCAAGAAATAGGCAGATTCTGTGTCAAAGCTAAGCCGCATTCACTTACCATGGGAAATCTGCACATCTGTTACAAAGCGTTCTTTGCGAGGAAATTTGTGTGGTATGACAGCAAGATCAGCAATGCCCCTCATGATGTCATCCCAGAGTGCTGCCAGCTCATCAGGGCGATGCAGGTCCCGAACCACATCTGATGGTACAGTGAGGATGATGTTCTCAAACTCCAACTCTGCCCATGGTGAGGGGGCTGTTCGCAGCAATGACCAATCAGCTGCTGTCACACCTGAGGAGAACGAAGGGATGGATCAATGAGTTATTACAAAATCATTCTGTAAAATTTTACCTGAGGTATAATTCCTTACATTTTAAATGAACACCTGCAAAAATGCAATTGTATTGGTTGCATTTCCCCAAACACAAGGGATGTTTGATGACAGCTAATGAGACTAATGCCCCTTCTTAAACTGCCTTGAACCCCAAAACAACAATATTTATCACCTAAGACACTGTAAAAAAATCACTATATGCACTCCATTTACCCACATAATGAAACACAGGTTACCAGACATATAGTTTCACTGATCACACACTCACCAGATTTACAATATGGCACAGGTACAGCCATCTGCACTATGACCTCTGCTTCCCTTACTCGTGATGTGTTAGGGACAACTGGTTAGAGAACCAGTTCGTCATCAAGGCAGAGAATAGTTATAGTAATCAATATCCAAATCCTGTCAAATTCCCTTTCCTTTTGATAAATCATTCATTGTATCCCCACCATAGTATTCCAGCACCTTCTCCAGGTGCCTGACTGCCTGCCTGTTTGTACCCCAACCTTGCCAGTTTGTGTCTTTTGTGTGCCCCCTCTCTCTCTCTCTCTCTCTCTCTCTCTCTCTCTCTCTCTGTTTTTTTAATGCGCATGCGTGAGCGTGGTGAGTGTGGAGTGAGTGTGGTGAGTAAGTGATTGTGATCTCTCTTTTTTCTTCTCTATCTTTTTCTTCTCTATTTGTTTTTTTTGTATGTGATCTACTTGGTGTTTTGATTGTTTTCAGGGTTATTTTTCAGGGTTGTTTTTTCGGGGTGGTGGTGGTGGGGTTCAGTCGGGCGTTATGCCCGTTGTCAGCAGTCAGGAGGAGCTGGAGAAGCTCACTCGCCGACATGCAGTGAAAGTTTCACCGCAGGCCGGCCGGCTGTTCAGTGGAGGAGGTCGGCTCTGCTGTAGGAGAGGTGGTGGGGTTTGAGGGCGTCAAGTCGGCGTGAGAGCTCAAGTATGAACAAGTGCGTCTCGTAGTGCAGTGGTGGTGGTGAATTTTCTGGATGAAGTGGTGAAAGTGGAGCGGGTGGTCGAGGCTGGCATCGTCCTCAGGGACACGTTCGCTCACTCCGGTGTCACTCCGGTGTGAACCCGTCAAAGAAGATCACCGCTTTCAAACGCCCCGCCCCGCCATTCATTAAAAAGGATGATCTGTCAAAGCCGTTTCAGGTAACGCCAAATAGTGTCCCCATTCATTAAAAACTGATGATCTGTTGCAAAGCTCTGTCCAGGTACGGACAAATAGTGTCCCCCAAAAAATGGTGCTGTTGGGATGTGTCCCCCAAATAAAAATGGTGCTGTTGATGTAAGTCCCCAAACTGAAGCATGTGGTCTGTCACAGAAGACAACTTTACATGATCATCAAAGACGCTGACAGTCACCTCAACCTGACTCTCAACCTGACTTAGCTTTACTTTAAGGTTGATGGCTTTCAACTACATTGTCTTTGTCACTTCTCTGAAACCATGAAATGTTTTGGTTGTGGGGCCGAGGGGCATCTCATCCGAGCTTGCCCCGAGGCCACGGAGGGAAAACGCCGGCTCCGGGCCTCGGGAGGGCTCGGTGGACGCCTGGCCTCGGTGGGCTCGAGGAGGACGCCGGCTCCTCGGGCCCGGCCTGGAGGACGCCGGTTCGGGCTGGGCAGGCTGAGGCGGCCTCGGTGGAGGAAGACCGGCCCTCGGGCTCGGCTATGATTGTGAACGAAATGGTAACAGTTTAATGGAAAAGACAATAGATGGGGGTGAAACTGAAAACATGGTGAGCAGTAATAATGACAACATGGAGGATGATGTGTCAATGGAAAATGTGTTTGATGAACGGTGTCTCAGCATAAACACTAGTAAAAGAAAGAAATCAGCCGATAAAGGGCAGGGGGGAGGTAAAACCAGGAAGACTCTGCAGAGTCCTCTCTGATGAGGAAGAGGAGGCTGAGCTGACCATTGCCGTTTCTCAAGAAGAAAGAATCACCTCCTATTCTGTGGAGAAGATCAGGAGGTTTTTAGCAGAGACTAAAGGTCAAAGGGCGGTGAAGACCGAACAGTTCTTCCCTGATTTAAATGGCTTCATTGGGTCTGTGAATCGGCTCAGAAAAGAGGATGTTTTCAGTGATCAGGAGGTCTACAGACTCAGGAAGCTGGTAACTAAGGCCAGAGCTGCACTGATCGAAGATGATGATTAGGCTCATGAATATGTACATTTTATCTTTTGTCACTGTTTGTGCTGTGTGTATCTTTGCCATGGTGAACATTAATATTGGGATCCATTAATATAAACGGTGCACGCTCAGACGCAAAGAGAGCTTCTCTGTTTAAATTGTGTGAGCTAAAGAAGCTGGACGTGCTGTTCGTCCAAGAGACTCATAGTGACAGCAGTAATGAGAGGGACTGGAGGAGGGAGTGGCCAGGGCAGGTCTTCCTCAGTCACAAACAGTCCAACAGTGCGCTGGGGTGGGAATCCTCTTCTCCAGAGCTTTCAGTCCTCAGTCTGTGGAGCTGCACCACATCATGTCCTGCCTGGTCATGCTCTCATGGTCAAAGCACTGTACGAAAAAGTGAAACTGGTCTTTCTGTGTGTTTATGCTCCTGTGCTTAAGCACAAACAGAATGGTTTTTCTTAATGTGTTATGTGATGCAATTAGGTGGTGTCTCTGATGAGTATTTATTCCTGGGGGGTGATTTTAACTGTACTGCTGATGCAGCGCTGGAATAGACAGAAATCACCTGGAGCCTCATCCTGCCTCGTCTGCTCGGCTCAGGTGTCTCATCGAAACATACATGATTTGAAGGACGTGTGGAGGGGTTTTAATGGCAGGAGTAGACAATACACCTGGTCACGCTGCAGGGACAGCACAATGTCTCTGGCCAGACTTGATCGTTTTTATTGTTACAGACATCATTTTAGTGTTTTTAAAAGCTGCCGTCGTATCGTCCCAGTGGGTGTGTCAGATCACTCCTTGGTTCAGTGTAGCTTTTTTATTCAAAATGTGAAGACGTCCAGTGCTTACTGGCATTTTAATACAGCTCTTTTAGAAGACTGTTTTTTTAGAGAGGCTTTTAGTTTTTTATGGCTTTCACACAGAGAGGAGAAGGCCAAGTTCACATCATTACACAAGTGGTGGGACTACGGAAAAACCATCACAAAGCAATTTTGTCAACAGTATAATTGCGCAATGTCACCAAGCAAATTACCAGATCCCTTCAGGACCTGGAGACTGAGGTTCAGCACTTACTGAGCTGTACAGGAGATCAAGGGCACATGAAGCCCTTAGAAGTGCCCTTAAAAAGTAAAAAGGCTGCTATAGCCAACCTGTTGGGCATCACAGCGAAGGGAGCCTTAGGAGTTCGGTCACGTTTTATGAACGCCTCCATGTTGGACTCCCCTTCCAGGTTCTTTTTCAGCCTGGAGAGAAGGAACGGCCAGAGGAAGGTCATCCACTGCCTGCGCTCGGACAATGGGTCTTTGCTCACTGAAACCACCGAGATCCGGAGGTATGCCACAGGATTTTATAGAGACCTTTTTAAAACAGAATTAGTGGAGGATCCAGAGCTGGATTCAACTTTTCTGTCTGGCTTACCTCAAGTTGGGGACTCATCTGGTTCTATGTTGTCAGCTGACCTAACTCTTGGATGAGCTACATGTGGCCCTCATGAGCCTGGCTAATGGAAAGGCTCCAGGCATCGATGGGATCCCAGTTGAATTTTATAAGGCTTTCTGGCCGGTGGTGGGTGAGGACATGCTGGAGGTCTTCCAAGAGAGTTTCCAGGAGTGGTTTTTTACCTCAGAGCTGTAGGAGGGCCGTAATCACTCTGCTCCCAAAGAAGGGAGACCTCCAGGATCTGAAGAACTGGAGACCGGTCTCTTTACTTTGCAGGGACTACAAGGTTGTCCTGTCGAAGGCTCTGGCTTTGAGACTCAGAGAAGCGATGGCTGAGGTGGTTCATGTTGACCAGACCTTACTGTGTGCCCGGCAGGTTAATTAGTGATAACATTCAACTTAATTCGGCATGTTTTGGACGTCTCTGGCTCTTTGGGCATTGGGACTGGTCTTATTTCAATAGACCAAGAAAAGGCTTTTGACCGGGTTGAACACCAGTACCTGTGGAAGACGCTTGCTGCGTTTGGGTTCAGCCCAGGTTTCATTGCTAGGATCCAGGTTTTGTACCGTGACATTGCGAGTATACTGAAAATTAATGGTGGTCTGGCTGCACCTTTTTTTGTTCAAAGAGGAGTGCGGCAGGGATGCTCATTGTCAGGCATGCTGTATTCTTTAGCCATTGAGCCCCTGCTGCATAAGCTAAGAAAGGAACTGCTAGGTGTGTGTTTTCTTGTGTGTTTTCTGGGTGTCCTGCAGCTGTGAAACTGTCAGCCTATGCTGATGATGTTTTGGTGGTTTTAAATACACAGACGGACATAAAGGTTTTGGAGGAAAATGTAAAGCTGTTTAATAAATTGTCTTCATCCAAGGTCAACTGGGAACAAGAGTGAAGCATTTGTAACCATGAAAGACTCTCTGAATGGGCTGGCTTGGTTACCTTGCCCGGACCTGGGGGCTGAGTTGGAAGATGGGGGGGTTGAAGTACCTCGGGGTGTTTTTATGGCGATGAACTGTGTTTAAAGAAAAACTGGGAGGGGGTTTTTAGAGTCCATTGAGGGCAGACTGAGGAGGTGGAGGTGGTTGGTGCCATGCATGTCTTTTAGAGGTAGGACCCTTGTTGTTAATAATCTAGCGTCCTCCTCTTTATGGCATAGGCTGGCGGTGGTGGACCCCCCTCTCTAATCTGCTCTCACGGGTCCAGGCTATTTTAGTGAACTTCTTTTGGGACAGACTCCACTGGCTCCCACAGGCGGTGCTATTTCTCCCTAAGGAGGAGGGAGGACAGGGGCTGGTTCATCTGGCCAGCAGAAGTGTGCGGCTTTCCGGCTGCAGTTTATTCAGAGACTGCTGTACGGACCGCAGGACCTGGTGTGGAGACCTCTGGCTCCAGCTGACCCTGCGGAGTGTTGGAGGCCTAGGTTTACAGGAATCAGTGTTCTTATTGGATTTTAAAGCGGTGAATTTACTTTCCCTTCCTGTGTTTTACCGTGGATTGTTCAGCGTGTGGAAGCTGCTGAGGAGACAGAGGGTTCGGCATGAATCCTTGTTTTGGCTGCTGCAGGAACCGAATGGCTCACGGAGACCTCATGAGTGCCCCCTCCTGGGTCGGGGCAGTAGCTGCGAAGGACCTTAGGACTGCAGGGATTTCTACTCTCGAGGCCTTGATGGAGCACGCTGGGCCGGACCTACAGGAGACAGCGGGTTTGGCAGCTGGTCTGGGGTGGAGATCGCAGAGGAGGCGTCGGTCGACTGCTGGATCACTGGAGAGCCTGTCTGATGGCGGGACAGGAGCGTCACGCATGCTGGGAGAGTACAGCCGTGGTCAAACTGCCCCCTGTTCTGACGACCCTTTCCCCTCCCTCATCATTTGCCCCAGCTCAAACCAACAGGGTGAGGTGAATCTGAAGGAGGCCAAGGGCAAAGTACTGTCTGCTCTGATGGTGAGGTGTCTGAACAGACAGAAGCTGCAGCACAGGTCCCTACTACCTTGGAGAGCTCACCTGTCCCTGGGTGAGGAGGTCCGGCCTGAATGGAGGAGTCTTTACAAACCACCGCTCTCTAAGAGGGTGGCAGGACCTCCAGTGGAGGCTCCTGCATGGGATTTTAGCTGTGAACGCTTTTATATCTGTCCTGAACCCTTGCTGCTTTCCAAACACCTGTCCTTTTTGTGAGGCAGTAGAAACTGTTTTTCACTGTTTCACAGAGTGTCATCGTCTTATTCCTCTCTTCTGCATGTTGGACTGTTTGTTCAGGAAGGCAGGAGAGGTTTTTTCTCATCAGAACATTTCATTCTTGGTTTTAAGTACAACAAGACTCAAAAAGACAAATGCCAGATGATGAACTTTATTCTAGGTCAATCAAAGATGGCGGTGTACGTGAGCAGGAAGAGGAAGGTGGAGGACGGTGTGGACTCTGACATCGTTCTGCTGCTGAGCAGAATGATTATTAAGCGAGGGTTCTGATTGACTTTAATTATTACAGAGAAATGAAAGATGTAGAGCGTTTCACACTGACATGGACTCACGGTGGTGTGGTGTGCTGTGCTCCGTCCAGGAGAACGAACTTTTGTTCTCAGATCAGCTGGTCTGATCTTTTAGCTTAGATTTTTTATTCCACTATTACTGAATGTGAACTGATATAACTTACACAATAAAGTTGTGTTGAAAAATCTTAATAAAGTTGTGTTGAAAAATCTCTCTCTCTCTCTCTCTCTCTCTCTCTCTCTCTCTCTCTCTCTCTCTCTCTCTCTCTCTCTCACACACACACACACTCACACACACACACACACACACACACACACACACACACACACACACACACACACACACACACCTCTGTGTCCTGCTTTTGAATCCTCAACATCTTACAAGAATCTTAAGTTAAGATATATAAGAGGATGTAAGAGGGTCACCCACCACACTTACCAGATTTATAATATGGTGCAGGTACAGCCATTTGCACAACGACCTCTATGCCCTCAACTTTTGTTTTGGATGGGGCTACAAGGTAGATGAGTCCTCCCCACAGGTTTGACACCTGCATCATCTCGGTGGTAACAGGAAACTGCTCATGCACACATGGTGCTCTCTTCAACTCTTCAGCATTCAGACGGTCTGTTTGACAGCCTATCTGAACCTGAGGAAGACGTGGACTATGTGTTAGTGCTTTGAAAACCTGTATGAATGACACGAGTCAAAGGATGTGAGGCTGGCAAGATATATGGGTAGTATCTATATTCTTTGATGCATAACTGCTAGTAACAGTAATTACCAGTTCTTCTGAATAGGAAGCACACAGCTGTTTTATGAGTTATATATTACTGGATGTTTTGGTTTGTTAGGAAGGAGGTTTTTTTTATTATCTTAAAGAATAAACATGAACCATTGTATCTCAAATACCTCACTTTAACTCAATAATCCTGATGTTTAAATTTGATTTTGTGTATCGTACCTTCTATTCCTTGTTGACAATCTCAGTTGGTAAGGCCACGTATGTCTTCATACCAGGAGAAAGGTAGAGACCTGTACTGATCCACTCCTCCATTCCTGGCACACACACACACACAAAGGATCTGTATTTTATCACATGCAAATGCAAATACACATAGATTAAGGCAATAAATTCTGTACTGCACGCAAATTATGTCAAAGGAACAATTCTTCAAACACAGTATATTACATTTTATTATAATCCTGTCATGTATTGGCCCACTTAGGTGCGGTCTGACCTGCCGTGTTAGCATTAATCTTGATCCTGTGGTTGTAGACAACTGGCATCAAGGGGTTATGCTTGATGAGGTAGGGCAGGAGAGCATCAGGATCTGGGCAAACCTTATACAGCTCCGTCCCGACACTGAGGAGCAGGCGGTCTTTGGGACTGTTTACAGGGCAGCTCTCACACACCTTGAAAATGAATGATAAATGTTATGAAGCAGGTTGCTTACAGTATCACAGTATCTGTAGCCAAAGATAGAAATCTGACCCCTTAAAGACATGTTATTGTCCTATTGGTACTTGATGGCAGATGGCTGTACCTATTGATACTTGACTGGGTACCCCTTCAACTTATATCTAAATGATCAGCGAATCTACTGTCAGTATTATGTTAGACACTCATGGTAATGAACACTTGACACTAAACCAACAGCAATCATAGATTATCAAGTCATTCACTGCCCACCTGTGGCATGCCTGACTTCTTTAAGATGTCGGTGAGGGTGGATACCACATGCGCATAGGAGGAGCAGTCATGAGCCTTCATGTGCAAGTATTTGGCACAGTCCCCACCCAGTTTGATGAGACATTCCTCCTCATTCTTGGTAAGTTCTTCCCCCTGGGTTACATGCCCAGCAAAGCGGTGCAGAAGGTGCCGGAAGTGGTAGGTGTCTTGTATGGCTTGGCTGGGTACAGGGGCCTTGTATGAACCGTCCCCGATGATCTTCTCCAGCAGACTCAATCCCATTTTGTTCAGGATCTTGTTTCCTGAAAGACAGTGAATAGAGACTCACTTGTTCTATGTGTTCTATGGTTTACAGTATGAGGATTTTTGGATTTTCGCACATTTCGCTTTATTAGAGTGTCTTGTCTGTCTTGTCTGTGAGTTCTTAGAGTTCCCTTGTCTGTCTTGTCTGTGAGTTAATTAGCCCTAGTTAGTTTTATCCTCAGTTCAGCCTGATAAGCTGTTTTTGAGTGCTCTGTGTAGTCAGTACCCATATTTCTTTTAATGCGAAAGATAACCCCCTGCAAAAATCAACAGCTGCTTAACGTGTGAGAAAGGTTTGTGTATCCCTGTGACTCTGGTTGATGTTGTCTGGGTCTACAGTTCCTGGTAGGGTCTCCCAAGGCAAATTGGTCCCAGGGGAGGGTGTAGAGTAAGAGTGATTCACAGAGCCCATATGAATTGGCCAAATAGGAGCTGCAGCCCCTAGCTACTCTTCAGGCCACTTTTTATATTGACTGGAAATAACATTATAAATTACACTAAAAATTAATGTAGATTCTTCAGGGAAACCCACAGTGATGCATTCATAATATGGCTCTAATTTTAAGTGGCTTATAATTTCTCAAGAACTTCAGATTCTCTGTATTATGGAGACACAACCAGAGATTTAAACCAGGATGATATTGTTGCATGGCAACGGCAGTAATCACTATTCACATTAGGGCATTCTTGGAGACAGGGCATCATTATGAGTATGTTCATGTCTCATCTTCAAGGTAAACTCTACAGTCGGTCTCACAATAAAGCTGTTCTTTATTTTGCAGTTGTTGACTGTGTTTCAACCTCTTTAGACATAAAAGTCCCCCAGATTAATCATCATCAAGCAAGCATCATATTTCATTAGAACAAATATGGTTTGTATGCAAAATTCTTGCCACATGAAGCACCTGAACTCAATAACGTAAATGTCGTATACGGTGTCGAAAGTAGATCTATCCAGTTTCAGCACATTCTGTTGAATGAAGAATCATTCTGTCGCTTCCCATAAATATGTAGAAAAAGGTATCTCTGTGAAAGAAAGGGTGTGATTTAGAGAAGTTTCTCCTTTAAAGGGAGTCTTAATTTCTGGCACTTTAACCCAGAGAGGAACCAGCTTTGATGCCAGTTTTATTCACTACAGTATATTTTTTTCTCAAAGAAAAAATGGACATTCAACCTTTTAACTGATAAGTGTCTTAAGATGAAAGTTTGTCGAATAATAATATGTTGTTGTGATTTTATATTTTGTATTTGTATTCATGGTTATTTATATTTCTGTACCCACTTGGAGAAGACAAATGAGGTGAAAGGTGAGGAGAAGTCATACATAAAAACCAATTTCTGCTCAGGCTGTGGCAGCAGAACGGTCCACGAGCAGGTGAGTGGAAATACACACATAAAAACACAGATAGTACAAACAGACCGGTCCTCTCCTATGTGCAGGCCTCAGCTGTCACAGTATACCTACATTAACTGGTTCTACTAACATCACACAGTGCCTGACTGAATAAAACATGGACACATTCATTTTCCTATAATCTATCTGACACATTCATTTTCCTATCTAATCTATCTGATTCTACAGGGCAGAGGGTTTATTTAGGATGGAAAGCTTGGTGACTTTGTTCGCTTTTCTGCCGCTCCTCTTTACCGTCCATGCAGATGTCGTCGAACGTTTTGAGGTTTGTGTCCTTATTCCATTTTATTAAAATATTTTAAGGATCATTAAATCTCTCTCTCTCTCTCTCTCTATGTCTGTCTGTCTGTCTCTCCGTCTCTTATATTTTTTTCTCAATGAGGAGCATGGAAAGTTAAACCAGGAAGAGTTTGACTTTAGCAGGTTTAAGAGAGATTTAACTATATTGTGTTTTGACATTTAGCAGAACTTGCAGTTTTGTATTGGAAAAAATGGACATTCAACCTTTTAACTGATAAGTGTCTTAAGATGAAAGTTTGTCGATAATAATATGTTGTTGTGATTTTATATTTTGTATTTATGGTCATTTATATTTCTGTACCCACTTAGAGAAATCATTGTATTTTGTTAGTTAGCCTATTTTGGTGATGTTGTTTTGTTAAATGGCATCTTGGCATTTACGGTGATCCATAAATTACAAGTGGTTGATAGACAGTGGATATGGAAGTACAAAAAAAAAAAACTCAGACACCACCCTGATGAAGGCATGACTGAATAAAGCATGACATGCTGTAGAAGTGTAACATGTTTTCATTCTGCCTGTGTACGAGTAAATGGGTGGTCCACTGATGTGTCCTTGAGCAAGATGCAGATCTCTTTAGAGGCTCCAGGAATACTGCTCTGCAGCTGGACCTGACCTCCTGACCTCTCAAGACACATGGAGCAAGTTAAATATAGAAATTCTTTCAGGAGTTAAGAAAATGCAAGTTAGACACCTTCTGGGAGGAGTCTGCATGTGAAGTTTGCACACACCATGTGCAGTGATGGTGGGAAAAACAGCACATATAGAGATATATCTTGGCGTTACCTAACCAACAGCTGGCTGTAGGAGATTGTGAGTGAATCTGTCAAATGCCCATGTTATGAATATTCGGGGAGGTGATCTTGATATCAAATAACAGGAACGGACATTTCATTTCTGTAGCATTATGACTCATTACAATAATAGAGTCAATGCAGTGACTGGTCAAATGTACTGAAGCACCAATTTAGCTCGATGTTTCATCTCACTGTCACCACAAAGCTCCAACTCCTGCCCTGACTTACAGTAACTGCGTAAAATGATCTTGTTTCCAAGGAATTATATTGTTGCTAAAATTAGACATTCATGTATTAGAAATGTGCTTGATTTCATACAGTATTGGGCAAGAAATGACTTGTACTGTGGTGGAAGACATACTCAGATATTTAACTTCAGTAAAAAGTAGCAATACTACAGAGTAGAAATACTACATATTAAAAAAATATTAGCATCAAAATATATTTAAAGAACTAAAAGTAACTCATCATTCAGAATGGCCCATTTCAGAAAAATATAAATTATATTATTGGATCATAATTATTGATGCATTTATATGTAGAGAGTAGCACAAAGTGGAAATACCAGCACCTCAAATTTAAGTACAGTACTTTGACATGAACTACTGTCATAGTGATAACCCATAAAAATGTCCTCATCATATCCAGGCACCTATATCATATCCTCAAAAACTTAACTGGAACTCCTTGTCATTAGTCCTCATTAGTATTTCTCTAAATCATTGTTCCATTTTTACACACACACACAAAAGCTGGTCATCCACACCTCACATGGAAGCAAAATTCTGGTTCATCCCACACGTAAACAGGAGTGCACATACAAGGAGAAGACAAATGAGGTGAAAGGTGAGGAGAAGTCATACATAAAAACCAATTTCTGCTCAGGCTGTGGCAGCAGAACGGTCCACGAGCAGGTGAGTGGAAATACACACATAAAAACACAGATAGTACAAACAGACCGGTCCTCTCCTATGTGCAGGCCTCAGCTGTCACAGTATACCTACATTAACTGGTTCTACTAACATCACACAGTGCCTGACTGAATAAAACATGGACACATTCATTTTCCTATAATCTATCTGACACATTCATTTTCCTATCTAATCTATCTGATTCTACAGGGCAGAGGGTTTATTTAGGATGGAAAGCTTGGTGGTGACTTTGTTCGCTTTTCTGCCGCTCCTCTTTACCGTCCATGCAGATGTCGTCGAACGTTTTGAGGTTTGTGTCCTTATTCCAGTTTATTAAAATATTTTAAAGATCATTAAATCTCTCTCTCTCTCTCTCTCTCTCTCTCTCTCTCTCTCTCTCTCTCTCTGTCTGTCTCTCCATCTCTTTCTATCTCAGTGTTGCATAAGTGGTTCACTTAGAAGACTGGGCAATTATTATTATTTTCATTTTATCCCAGGATGTGCCAGACTGCATGGAGTACTTCTATAACAAGAAAGTGCCAAAGTGGGGGGCTTCTACACCAGGTGCTGCCCGTCTCTGCCAACGCTTTGTGAACAGGTATAGACCAGGGAGAAAGTGAATTTTGGACCTCTGCAACACTATAATGTCGACTTCATAATTGTACACTGAATGGGTTTTTGTTTCATGGATTTTTTTCATTAATTTTGAATTACTGCGATTATTATTGCTGTGATCCTGCCACTTAATATTCAGGATTAAATGTTTTTAAGTCTGCAGTTTCCCACTGTAACATTTCTGATCATTTCTGAATCACTGTACCTCATCTTCGTACTACCAGGTACCATTTTGCCACTCTGTATGACACCAAACACCGAATTGCCATCTACTCTGCCTATTATTTCCAGCCCAGCAATGGAGTTGGCAGGGAGACAAGGTGGTTTGTGGAGCCTCAGGTTGGTGCCACATTTGTGTGTTTGTGATCAGAATGTGTGTCACATATATTAGGTATGAAGAGTACTAGTGCACTGTTGTTTGATTGTGATTGTGTTTTTTTTCCGGTAGAGATTGACTTAAAAAGAATAAACTGTGACAGTTTATGACATTTTATGAGAAAGGTTGCTTGCATTTGGCCCAGTGACACCCTGTGTTTTTTTCTGATGCATCATATAGCTGGTAAACAAGAACTGGCAACCAGAGATGAAAGATGGCTACTGAGCTGGAGAAAGACCACCCTGGTGTCTACAAGGGAGAGAGACAAGCTCTGAATGAGGACTACACACATTCTGGCTTTGACCGAGGTCACCTCAACCCCAACGGACACCATGCAGGTAATGGAGGTTGAACACTGGCGGTTTTTGGGAGTAGAGTCTGTAGGTGGCAGCAGCTACCAGCCAAAGGTCTCAGCTGAGCTCAGTAGGGGTGAAATACAGTGTTGCACAATTACTGATTACGATCAATGCTCTCAAAGTCCATAATGAAACAAGAACTAATCTTACTCTGTGACATTCACACAAATAGCTGTCACCTCAGTTAGTTTCTTGTGTATTAAATGATAAAATGTATTAAATGATGTGAAGAGAGCTAATGAATGATTCACACAGCATATCAACCAATTTCTTATCCAAAGTTTCCTGCTTTCTATGGTTTTATTGGCTGTGTATTTGTGGTGTCTGTTGTCATAGCAGCTTTAGGGCAGCTGTGAGGGGCTACAGCCAGAGAAATATGGGATCTGACTTTTGAATCATCAAGTATGGAGCACTTAATATGCCAGAGGACATTTTACAAAGACAAATTGCGTATAATTATTTTCTATGTTTCATTTACTTGTGATCATGAAATTGATATTTTTTCAATGAAATTATTCCATGATCTGCATTTGCTAAATGTTTTATGATCTCAAGCTGTTCTCACTAGATAAAAAAAAACAAAACATTATCATGATCACAAAATTTGAAAAACACATTTTTATGCATGCCTTACTTGGCTGGCCACAGATATGGACTTTTGCAAATGTTGTTTCAAATATCAAGCATCTAGTAAGCAGGTATACATTTAATGTTAAAGATATGTGCTTGTGCAGCAACAGTTATCCTCAAGATAGCAGATAGTTCCTTCATCCAGCTGCAGCAGCCTTAGATTTTGACTCTGGTATTTGTGTGAGAATGATAAAGCTTGTACTTTATTTATTTTGACTTTATTTATTTGGACCACAGACTGTAACTTTATTTCTTTCATAACTTACTGTAACTCTCCATATCTTGGTCTTACAGTCCCTAGCCGCAATGCCACTTTCACCCTGACCAATGTGGTTCCCCAGAACCCCAAGCTGAACCAAAATGCTTGGAGGATCCACGAATCCCAGCTCGACGACCTGTTCCGGGAAAAGTGCTCTAAAGCCTATGTGCTGGTGGGTGCCGTTCCCTCTACAGACAACTGGATTGTCAAAAACAATGTGAATCGAGTCAACATCCCAGACTACTTATGGAATGCCTACTGCTGTGTGGATAACAATGGCAGGCCCATTCAGAGTGGTGCTGCCACAGCGAGGAACACAGAGGAAAACCGGGTGGAGAAACTCTCCCTGGATGAACTGGGAGAGTTCCTGCAGCAGATCTCCAGTCAGCCAGTCGGGGAGCTGTTTTACAACAACTGCAGGGCATAAAAAATAACACAGGGGCGATGAAAACATAATTTTAAATTATGTTATGATTAGATTTGTACAACCATAAAAACAAAGTTTTCATTTTGATTCAAATGTGTCAATACAATAAAAAATAAATTGACTTTCTCACTGTTGTCAACATGATGTATGTTACCATTTCACAGCTTTAATACATGCCTTATTGTTCTTGAACAAACAGATGAAAAATAAGAAATAGGAAAGGGGTTAAAGCATTAACTCATGTCTTTTTCATTGACAGAAAAGATATCCACCTATAAATATTAGCATACAAAACTGAAAAAGTAATGCGTTTCTCTTACAAACACAGACTGAGTCACGGCTTACTCATCCAAAAAAATTTTGTCAGCTCTTAGTTTAAAGAAGTGCTGGGGATCAACATTAGTAAGCATTAGATCTGCATCAAATAAATGTATTTTCTTGGTTAGGATTCACATTATCGATTCATTTATCTATAATATATCTATATTTATAATGATTACTACTACAGTAATAAAAATCTGCCTGGTTATACAGATGCATACTGATTATAAACTATACACCCATGAAAAAGAATAATAATAAAGGAAAAACAACATCTCTCTCCACTTTAATCAGCAGCAGTCTCAGGTTCAGCCATACTGAGTCATGGTGGTGGTCACTCCAGGAGGGCAGGTTGGAGAGTTTCTCCTCAGTGGCTGGTTCGATGGGCCATCCCCAGGCCTTAAAGAATCCAGTCAGGTTCATCCCCACAGTCTGAGAGAAAGTCTCAGCATACAGGTTCATCTTTCCTTTGTTGTCCCCTGGAAAGTTGCTCATCCTGTGGTAGGCAGCAAACACCTTCTTAAAAGCATCCCAGCCAAACCTTCCTTGGAGCTTCATTGAAGGAGACAAATGTAGAGGGAAATAAGAATAGAGGGAATGTGAAATGGGTTAGATGAAGAAACAGACATTTACAATTGTTTACAATTGAACTGCAGTAAAGTTATCATCAAAATTTAAGTGGCTAGCTTGTCTGTTTTGTGTGTGCACTAAGAAAAAGGAAAGAGTAGACTTCTCAGGAGCACTGTAGAGAAGGGTGTATTTGTTTGGCTGTTGAGTTTAAATTTCAATAGGCTGTCTCCGGGATAGCTGACCACACCTTTTAGAAACAAACGTTAACATACAAACATACTAATTGTTAACAAGCTCAGCTGAAAATAGGGCTAAAACATCAACAAACATCAAAGTCAACTGAGCCTGCAGCTCCAGCAGCTAGAGTATTTGGGGCGACAGAGGTAAAGCTGCTAAATAAAATCAAAAAGGCTCAGTTGGCCCTTATGGAGCAAGTAATGCTGAGGATAATCCATTTTCAGTTTTGTTCATTCTAAACCAAACCCTGATCTAAAAATAGTTCATTTGTCTTTGTACTTGTCACCACATAGTTTTTTTTTTTTTTGTCTTTAGCCTGATAATGCAATAATGCTACAGACTTTCAGTTTCACTTGCATTTTCTGCCTTTGTAGGGCTTCCATTCTGGATAAAAGATGACCCAAGCATGATATTTTCTCTACAGAATATAAAAAACAGTAATTCTGTTTCACCTGCAAGTACGTCTCCAGAGCCACCCACACGGTTCCAGTTGTCAAGTTTTTTGCCCCCCTTGACATACTCCTCTACAGCTCTCTTCCGATTTGGTAAAGTCATGTTTGGGTGTGCCTGCATTGAAGATGTTTATTTTATACTGTTAAACACTGGGACAAAAGAGGACAGAGAAACAATGTGATCACAGTGAAATAATAAATACTCTGATATCAAAATATGTCGAAATGCATGATTACACTTAGAGGTATTGGCTTTTTCAGGGCCCTGGACCTTTTCCCACTGATTTACTTCACCTGTGCCCTGTTCATCCCCAGCACTTCTTCATGCACATACACTGACCACAGATTACATGTGCACTCTGTGGTGTGTGGTGGGAACTCCCAGGAGCTTTTCTGCTGGTTGTGTCCCAGTTCATGAATTTCTCCCCACAGGCCTTTAGTCCTGGCATCCTGTGGCCTGACCAGCTCTTCTGCGATAGATGAGTGCATCATGATAGGATAGCCTGAATGCATCCAACCTGGATGGAGAGAAATTAGTAATGTGAATAGTAAAACAGGAATGCATCTGCAGTGGTACACCAACACTTAGAAATGAAATGCGACTTATGATATGAGTTACTATGATGAACTCAGCACTGAGTAGTACATGAATACACATGAGTGTACAAACACTTCTAATATTAGCCAATTAAAAAAAAAAAGTTAATCATTTATCATTAATAAATCTTTTTCAACTTCAACCTTTTATGTCTACCATCAATAAAAGTTCTAGCAACGTATTTTCAATATATGACTATAACTATACTATAGTGATATTAAAGTAGTAGTAACTGCAGTACATGGTCAGTGCTGTTTAAATATCTCACGTGGGGCACATATTTTATCACTAAAAACTGAAAAAAAAAATCATACAATTAATGGTCTGGTCTAATGATCTTAACAAAATTACTTTCAAATTTACCATGCATAATGTTAAATCTGTATTAAGTCATGGCCCTTGAGAAGCTTGTTGCCATATATCTTTGGATTTCACAGCATTGTACATAAACACAAGACCTGGCACTAAGACAAAAAACTGAACTTTTTTATTTTCAAATGCTGTTGTTTCAATAATGCATGTACCATTCTCCTTTTATAGCACATGCAGTGGAGAACATGCGATTGAATATTTGAGAATGCAACAGCAAACACACATACCAGCAGAAATCTGCACATCGGCTACGATGCGCTCTTTGCGGGCAAATTTATGTGGTGTGACAGCCAGATCTGCAACGCCCTTCATGATGTCATCCCAAAGTAATGCCACCTCATTTGGGCACTTCAGGTCTCGAACAACATGTGATGGCACAGTCAGGATGATGTTGTTGAATTCCAGCTCTGCCCAGGGTGAGGGGGCTGTTCGCAACAACGACCAGTCAGCTGCTGTTGTCACACCTGAAATAAACACATAGGGCTTTGAATTATTCTACTTGTAAGGCCCGACTTTTACTTTCCACGTCTGTGTTGCCAAGTGTGCATCCACTGTTCATGTCCATCTGTCTTGTGGAGGAGCCCCTGTAGTTTTTTAAGACCTTAATCATTTTCTTTTATGTGATCTTAGAAGAGGTAATGCAAAGATACTATCTACATCTTTATCTGTATATGTCACAAAAACATGTATTTGTTTCTGTATATACTGCAAATAGCTGCGTCTTGTATCAGATATTGTTAGAAAATATGCTTCATCTTCTGCATTAAGTTGTTTTCTTCAGCAATGTATACTGCCCGTACTGTATATCTGAAAGTTTAGCCCCCCCACCCCCAATTTTGAACCCTAAGTAAAAAAATGAAAAAAAAAATATCTAAACTGAAATGGGTCACCGCAATCAGGCTCATAACTGATGCACGATTCAGTTCTGCACACAGCCCTTTGTGGAGGAGGGGCAGACACTGACACACACACACTCACCGGACTTGTAATAAGGAGCAGGAATCGCCATCTGCACTATGACCTCTGCCCCCTCCACCTTTGTATCAGATGGAGCCACCAGGTAGATGAGTCCCCCCCACAGGTTCGACACCTGCATCTCTTCTGTGGTAATAGGAAATCGTCTATGAACACTTGGAGCCCTCTTCAACTCTTTAGCCTTTAGGTAGTCAGTTTGACAACCTATCTGAACCTGAGGAGAACAAAGAATAATACTTCTTTGAAAACCTGTGACAATTACTACTGTAGTGTGACTTTTCAATAATACATTGTTTAAAGGCCAAAAAAAGGCAAGATGCATAAATGGATGAAACAATATTATCTGACATGAAATCTATATTCATAGATGCTACATTTCACCAGAAAATTCTTCATTTCTTTATAGAACTCATAAGAGAAATAAAAACCCCACAAATAAAAGAGTCCTTGAAGACAAACTGCTGTAATTCATTAAGTTTTCTCTACATAATACGCAAACCTTTGATATCCTATAAAAATGTTATCCAACAAAATATATTGCAAAATATGGCAACTTTCCTTATTAAGGCCACAAAAGCTTTTGGTTAACCTAAACAGTGAATGAAATATGCAGTGAAATGTGAACAGTTTGATTCCAATATTTATATTTTAATTTCATGATATGTTTGATGTATGTCATTGATAAACATGTTAAATGTAAATAAATATAGGCTGCTCTTACCATTCAGGTTATAAAGCCTGTGGATATAAATTTGTGATTGTGTGCTATAAAGACTAAATGGACCTGACTTGACTCGGTAATCTGAACATTGTCAAAAAGACAATAAACTGTGATTTCCTGTACTATACCATCCATCTCTTGTTGACGATCTTTGCTGGCATGATCATCGTGGTCTTCATACCAGGAGAGAGGTAGAGACCTGTGCTGAGCCACTCCTCCGCTTCTACACACACACAGAGCAGCAAATGTTATACTCACAAGAGTATGCAAATGTTAATGCAATGTAATACCACACACTCCTGTCACAAATTACAGGTATGCATGTTTATGTCATAACTGTTTTACACATTTGTTCACAACAATGTTGTTTCACCTGCTGTGGTAGCATTAATCCTGATCCTTTGGTTGCAGACATGGGGTATGGGAGTATTCTTGATTAGGTATGGCAGGAGGGCATCAGGATCTGGGCAAACATTATACACCTCCTGCCCCAGTCTGAGGAGTAGGTGGTCTTTGGGACTCTTCACAGGGTTCTGCTCACTCACCTTAAAATAAAGTGATTACAAATAATTATAAAATACAACTCTGTTACATAACCTGGTTGGTCAACAATTCAAGTGATCACATAGAAATGGTGACAATATAGATGAAGGTGTGCAAATGTTTATATTTTGAATGTGAAATGTTAAATATAGTTCTAATAAATCACTCCAGGTATTCCTCTACAATACTGTAGCCTGTGGCCATAAAAAAATAATCAATTGTATGTTTAATATCAACTACCTAGACAGGCCTAAACTGTCTACCTAGACAGTTTACATAAAGATCCCTGTGATAAAGGAGCTCTGATGTAAGGGGCAAATATTTACGGGGGAATTGTGGTTCTGCTTTTCAAAGAACAAGTGTGTTAGGACAAGAGATGTGCAAGGTGTGGTGCGTTGTGGTGAGCAGCTTGAAAAAGAAGCTGAACCTAAATGGTAGACATTGTTGTTCAGAGAATTGAATGGGTGTAGGTGATGAGGCTGTATCTGCTTTGTCATTACCACAGACTAGCAGCTTACGGAGAGTTGCAGAGAAACTAAACTCTGACTCACTGCTACTGCTCACCAGCTTGTTATGTAATCACTTGTATCATATACAGATTTTCCATAAAATAAATTAAACTTCATACATTCATTCAATTCAGTTATCATGAACTATGAAATCCTTTACTACCCACCTGTGGAATGTTGGACTTCAATAAGTCAGTGAGGATGGACAGCACATGAGTGTAGGAGTAGCTCTCATAAGCCTTCATGTTCAAGAAGTTGGTACACTCTGTGCCCAGTTTTTCAAGATATTCCTCCTCGTGCTTGGTCATTTTTTCACCCTGAGTTACATGTCCAACAAAGCGGCGTAGAAGATGGCGGAAATGGTAGGTGACTTTCATGGCCCGCTGAGGCACAGGGGCCTTGTACAAACCTTTCTCAACTGTTGCCTTCAACACGCTCAAGCCCATCTTGTTCAGGATCTTGTTACCTGTAACACAGTTTAACGACTACTGGTCTACAATCTTTTATGATTAGGTTTTGACAGATTGGGACTGATGAACTAGGTCTTTAAAAAAAACAGATTTAAACTAATGAAGGCCTGAGATGTCCAAACAGAATATAATAATTTGATACTGATATTTCTATATTTTTACGAGTGTGTGTATGTGTGTGTAGCTATACTGTTGTTAAAGTACTGAGTACTTTTTCAACCACTGTACCTGAGAAATCTGTCATTGGGTTTTCCCCAGAGTGTGTGTATGCCCACCACCAGGCATGTCCACCAATCAGCAGGCCTCTTCCCTCTGCCACAAAGTCCTGTATTTCCTCCATACGGTGATCATGGTACGCTGTACACACAAATACACTCAGGTCTTTCCTGAAATGAGTCTTCTCACATGTCAACTCTGATTTGTTGTGAAAGTTGAGGTTTGGCACAACACCAATGACCCCCTTCCGGCCTTGGTCCAACCAATCAATGACATTGTTCCAAAGTGAAGCCATTGTCTGTAATGATATGAGTGATTTCAGAGAAGAGCAGAGTTAATAACATAAAATGGTCTGACAGATCAACATGTAACATTATTTAGCACACTGCAGACAACCTACAAGTGACCTGAAAGTAAAAGCAGGTAACTTATTTAAAAATTACTTTTAGTCATATTCATAAAACTGTCACTATGATCTAACAGTAATGCATGAGACAGATAATCTGTGAAAAAAATCAGCCTCCTTTGGCTCCACCTGTTGCCTCTAAGGCCATTTGACAAGAATCTGCTGTGCCTGATTTAAAACAACCAGTCAGAACGGAGTATCTGACAGAGCTCAGGTCACTGGTCCTGTGACCAAAAGAAGAAGAAAAACAATGAAAAAGTTAGTTAAAATTAGAATTAGAGTGAGTAACAGTGTGGGAAGGGGAGAATCTCCTCATCTTATCGACTGGAGCTTTAAATTAAGACCTTGCAAAAGAAATGACACAATCTACTGTATTTCATACAATTTCTGTTCAGTAAAACATTTCTAAGACCATTTATTAATTTAGACTGCACCTCTCTTTCCAGAAGATGTTCATGTGTCACCACAACAACGCGTCCCTGTCCATAATAGGCTCCCGCCAAGAATGGGCCGACCGTCCTCAGTGGTACCGATGGGGAAGGCGAGAGGTCCATGGACCAGAACCTCAGAAGCGACCAAATCACCCTGGAGGTCAAAATTTGACACCCCTTGGAGTAAGAACTCTAAGTCCTCCTCAAAATCCTTAGCGATTCTGTTTTAGAAAGAGTGAAAGGAGAGGGAAAGATAGGTGCCAAGAGTTAGTTTTGTTATTCTGATTTTGAATTTAAAAAGGGTAAACAGGAAATTAAAATAAAAAGAGAAAAACATTGAAAGAGATCAAAGGAGTTTAAAAGAGACTATCATCCACAGGGAGGTGGGTGGTGCAGAAATTTCAAATCAAATTATGTCCATCTGTATGCCCAGTATCAGTGTTTTTAAATGAACTTTTCAGTGGCTTGGTTCTGTTTCTCAATTAAATAGTCCAATCATAGAAATAAATTAAAGCAAGAGTATTTAGATTTCTTGCAGTATCTTTGAATGGAAGAAAACCTTTGTTTAAAAAAAATGTTCTTAATAAGTAAACCTTGCAGCAGGATATTACATAGATAGTGGACATTCCTTTTGAAACTCAGGAATGCATTAAACAGCACACAAACATTGAAGTAAATTGTGATGAAGCTGAACAATACTCTTATGAACAGAAGAAAAGCCACATATATGGAGCAGATTCAACTTTAAATGTCACAAGAAGTGTACACTTACTCTAAAGCCCTCCATGAAGATGGGACCTGATGGTGGACAGGCAGGATCTCCTCCTCCCCATAATGCACAGAGAAGTAGATCCCTGCCACTCCAGACACTTTATTCCCTGGAAATTGGAGGAATGTATTCTCCTTAGGGTGACCTGCCGTCCAGTTCCAGGCCTGCCCCGCTATCAGCACTCCTCCCCCAGCTTTCATGAATGCCACCAGGTCCTTCGGGTCTGCACCCACGCTGTAGGCATTAGTTACATACACACCAACCCCCAGATTGTTACTAAAGGCCCCCACAACATTGGCCTGGAAGTTGTGTTTGCTGAGGTTATCAGCTACTGCTTCTACATCTTTGTGGACCCCCACGGACAGGTTGTCAGATCCATCTCCTCTCAGCCAGGTCAGAGCGTTCTCTACCAGAGCAGGAAAGGCGGTCAAGTATCCCTCATGACCCAGGACCACAATTCTTCCACAGCCATACAGAGAGGCAGCCATCAACACTTGGCCTTTACTGTTCATTGCTAAAGGAAAGGCATGGTCTCCGATCAGCACCAGGTTGCTGGGAACACATGGGCCCCGAATGTCCAGCTCTCTCAAGCCTCTCATCAGGGACAAGTAGGCCCTTTCGTGATAGGACTGGATGGGCTTGTAGGACATGGTTCAAAGGATCGGTGCTCTGACGGTTGGATTCGGGGAAGGTGGAGAACAGAATGGCAGAAGACGCTGATTCAGATATAAATTAGGTTATCGAGTGGGGGTTAAAGGCAGTCAGGCTGTCCTGTGGGAATAGGAGAGTTAAAATTGCTTAGAAAATGTGTTACAGATCGAAAATATGTAAGTTATAACTGTTATAGCAATTTACCATATAATCCTATATAAACACACTTTTATTTTGTACTCTGTAACCTAATCATGAGCTTGCTGTGATCTCTCACTGAATTTTTGGTACTTTCCTATTCTGTATCATATGCTCATCAAGACTTGTTAAAACCAGTTAAAACCAGTCATATCCACATCAGGGAGCAAGAACATAAACAGGATGGTGGGAAGGATTGAGACTTCTGTCTGAGATAAATGCAGTCTGGCTAGAGGTTTTGGTCGCCCCACCTTAGTCACCCTTGTCTAAACTTCACAAGGTATAAACAACCATAGTCCTGTTCACTCAGGGTCAGTTCCTGTTGTCTCATCTCATGAGCAGGCTCTATCCTTTCAGTTGAAATATATTTGCTGTGCAGTTCCAACTGGTTAATTAAACACGCAAAGACAACCTACTGAATCAAGCAGTTTATTTCTCATCTGGAAATCAACTGATTTCCATGACAAACTTGGCGATGAGGATGGGATCGGATGAGTAAATTGGGCTCCGGAGAGAAAAACACAAGACCTAGCAGCAATAGGGAATACTCCCTATGGGTCAGGAGATGTCCTCGGGTGGAGCCTCTTTGCTGTTCCAATCCTGAACCGAGAAGTACCATACATAGTACATGGTTGCACCATAGGAGCTGGGGGCATTCCGGCCCAAGAGACATATACCATACCATTGTTGTGCACTCTAGATGACAGATCAGTAAAGCATACGTTTTTGCTGTCACAGCATTGCACCAGTCAATTTGATGGGCAGAGACCTTGCAAGTCATTTTGGAATAATTCTTGTGTCTACTCCGGATGGCATTTTAGATTTCTTTAGCGTCCATACACACTCCATTTGTGAAGTACAGCCCTAAAACGCTGTTTTATGAGTAAAAATAGGCTCTAGTATCACCTGGTGTTGACTTGTTTGTCTCACGACATTTGCACACACGTCACTAATGCAGCAAATTACATAAACATCAAATCTGACATAATCAGACTTTTGAAACACCTGGCTGACAATGGCCATTAAGACAGCCTGTCAAAACTGCAGTGTAACTTATTTAGAACTGCTTATTGCTAAAGATGTCAAATTGTTATCTCCCAAACTCAACGTTGCAATCCAATCTGTGCCAAAATCTGTAACATAGAAACAACTGATGAGTTTTCCAGGTATGACTTCATACTGCAGACAGTGAATCCCCAATTACTCAGAGAGAGAGGCAGCCCTCTCTTCCATGGTCCATGGTAAAAATCTCAGTACACGTGACAAAGTGACTTGGACTGATGATGCTCAAAAGGCTTTTGTTGACTTGAAGACAGCCTTACAGACAGCTTCTAAACCTGACCAACCATTTACTCAGTTTTTAGACCAGAGGGACGTTTCATGATATCTGTTTTGACACAGAACCACAATGGCAAACTCTGCCCCATGGTGTGATATTTTTTGACTTCCTCTTTGTCTACTGCAGAAAATGCTGTGACATTATGTGACATTGTAGGCTAAAGATATCTCACGGTAATGGTTCCTCATGCGGTTTTCTCTGCACAATGCTGGTTGCGATATTACACCATTATTCTTGAGATGCCTAATATCACTGTTAAATGTTGTACAGTCCTTAACCTGCCACTCTTCTTCCTACAGCAGCTGATGGTATATCTCATGACTGTTTGCAGATTCTGGAAGATTCTGAAGGAAGTCTGCACCCCCAGGCCAGACTTAACAGATCAGCCAACATTGATCTTGTGGGTTTGCATGGTGCCTCATGTTTTCTGTGTTTTCCTGTGCCCCTTGTGTTTTCTTGTTTCCCTGTCCTTGTATTTTTGTTATCTTGTTTGTCTCCCTCAGTGTGTTCTCTGTTAGTTCTTGTTTCTGTCTGGCTGTGTGCATTTCCTGTTTTATTTTGTATTCTTGCCTCTCCTCACTTGTTGAGCATTTTACTTCCTGTCCTTTTGTGTTTCACCTTTCCCATTTTGATTACCTGCTCCGCTCCAAATAGTTTCACCTGTTCCTTGTTTGTCTCCTCACCTGTTTCCACTTCCTTGTCCCTCACAGTGCATATATACCGGCCCGTTTCCTTTGTTTTTTGTTGTGTCGTCAACGTCACCAGCCCATGTGTTCCTGCCTACCTGCCCACCTGCCCGCCTGCCCGCTTGCTCCTCCTGTTTGCCTGTTTGTGTGTTCTTGTGTTCCTGAAATAAAGAGTCATTCAACCTTCTCTGCCCCCTGCCTCGTTTGCGTCCTGGGTCCAAACTTCACTTCGCCCTGAACCTACCCTAACAGATCTGGAGTGGTTTGTAGAAGATTCTGTATTGCTGGATGCTATTTTGTTACCCAATGTGTTTCTCAGAGACTAATGCCTCCATTTTGACAGGTAATGCAGCGGCAGATATAGCAACGGCATTTGCACCCTCCAATAATGTGTTTAATGCTTCCTGTTTCCTTGTCACTGCTGATCCTCCTGTTAACACATTTGCTGATGTATCCACATTACAGACACTATCAATGCCACAAGAATGCACGCTCAGGTCTGAATTTGACACAGTGTACACTAACAAAGTGTGAGTAGACCCTAGATATAAACCATGTTTGCCACATGTTCTATTCCACAGCTAATTTTCATGACAATAACATTAAAATGTCAATCCACAATTGGTTCAGAGGTGAAAAGAGAACCTGAGTTCTCCATCCAAAAGCAAAACTTGACTTTACCTGAAAGATAACTTGGTCTTCTGGTTACAGAACACAATTGAAGAAAAGCAGAACACGCTGTGATGGGACGGAAGAGAGGAATACTCTAAAGCAGAGAGAGGAGGAGAATAAGAGGAGGGAGTTCAGTGCGCACAACACAGTGATGGTGAAAGAGGTTTGACTAGGGGGAGGGTAGTCTTAAACTGATGTTATCTACGTGATGGTTACGGCCCACATTTCTTCACAGTGGTTGTAATAGTTTCCACAGAAACAGAGGTAAAAAATTCCACAGAACTATAACTCATTCATGGAACTGATTCAATGTTTGACTCACAATATCCATGTTTTATTGTGAAATACACTAGAATTCATGTATTACTAAGCAACACTTGCACATTTATATCTATTTTAGCTTTAACAATCCAGTTAGAGCCATCATTTTAATTTACCAAACACACACCACACACACCCTTACAGTCTGCTCGGTCTCATCTAGCCACCCTCAGATTCTGGTCCAGCCCACATAAATATCACATATCAAAAAAATAAGAGGAGAGGAGTCATGGGTAAAGGGTCAATGTCCGCTTTGGGCAGATTGAGCTGTATTCACACATTACCTTGTCGAAACCTTATCAAACCTCACTGTGTATCTCACTGGATCCACAAATTGTAACCTTGTTTCTTTCCTAATACAGTACAACTCCAGTATCTGTAAGTCTCTCTCACTGTCTTCTAATCCTTTGTCACAAAGAGCAACTGACAAGAGAAGCTCTCTGAAAGACGGGGGAACACTCCTCCAACAGTTCTGAACAACATACGGGAATAAAAGGAAAAGTGATTTTATTTATGTTTTCCAGTGACAGAGAAGGCAAATAAATAAAATACACAAATAGTGAAGATATTATATATCTCATAAAAACAACCCAAATCATTTATCATCATTAAATATAGAATGGTATTAAAGATGAAGTAGGTAAGGTGTATAAAATTACTCGCTCAGAACATCCATTCTGAGGAAAAGTTAAATACATTTCTAAAATGAAAGGATGCTTTGCTGCATTAACATGTTTACTCGTTTTCATTAGCTCGCTGTAGGAAACTGGAGAAAAAAATATTTTATTTACTGTGCCAATCAAAGGCTATACCAGCAGGTACTTGCAACTTTGGTGTAACATTTTCTTGCATTTATGAGTTTCCATTATGAATTAATCAACACACATTAGATGTCAATATAATAATTTTGAACATTCTGTTTGTTTTATTGACTTTCTTGCATGAAAATGCTTCAGTAATGATTGGATCTTCAAGTGCTTGAAAACAAGTGAACTGTGTTTCCTCATTTTGTGAATGTGTCATTCAAGTATACAACAATGTTTCTAGTGCCAGCTTTAAAGTGGCAGTCAGCAAGATTAGAAGAAATCTTATTTTGAAAATTAGAGTAGGTATAATTTCCAGGTCTCTTCCCCTCCCAGCAGTGGCTCTTAAGCTTGTTTTCCAGCATTACCCTTTTTCTGTTTACTGATCTTTAGTGCAACTGTGGTTTTCTCATCACTTGGTCATTTGCTGGTCTGCCATTACAATCTCTTCTCTGTTTTTGGACAATAGGCTTATAATATGTTGAAAATGGTTTACTCTATTGTTTGTGATTTCGGTTTGTTGTTTTTCCTGGGAAGGTTGGGGTATTTCAGCTTCTCAATCAAAGGTAGTGAGAACAGGATTGGCTCATTAGGTCCTCTTGCAGGGGGAGGGTGAGTTGATAAAAGCCGGTCACTGAAGGATTGTTGGCTTCTTTAGAGAGAGCGATGGCAGCTTTCTGTGAGGCTGCAGCTTTCACATGTGTATTATTTTCTTTGAGCTTAATTTAGTTGTTTTGTTGTTGTTAATTTAGTTTTTTTTTTCTAATTTTTTGTCAATAAATGCCATCTTTTTTGCAGTTTTACTCTTTGCATTACTCTTCTTCCATGTCCATTTTGAAGTTTTCAGTGCCCAAAGGACATTGTCTGCCCTTTATATGGGATGGCAGCACTACAGTTAGCACGTATGCGGTGGAACAGAAGCAGCAATTGAAGCTCTGTCAGATACAGATTAGTTACTTTGATTTGGATCTGATGGATTCTTGTCAAATGGTCTTAGAGGCAGCAGGTGGACCTAGAGGAGTCAGATTTTTTTTTTTTTTCCACTGGTTATCTGTCTCCTGTTCTACTGTAAGACATAGTGACATATGACTAAAAGTAATTTTTAAATAAGTTTCTACTTTACCCTACTACCAGGTCAGTATGCCTCAATAATTTAAAAAAACAGGACAAACATGTACTATTTGTACCATCTGCAAGTTTTAACAATGGAAACTCAAAAATGACCATTTTGTTATATTTCATTAGCTACCTTGAGGGAAATGTACAGTGAAACTGCAAGACAGTTGACCATATCCAGTCAATTTTCCAAGAGCCAGATTATTGATTTAATCAACAATCATGTGAATCAGGCTTATTCTGAGCTAAATCTGGTTTAGTGTTATTATCTGAACCAAAACCCTAACAATGTTTCCTAACAATGGCTTAAACTAATCATTTTCAATATAACAAATATAGTAATTAAACAAGAACACCATAAAATAATGAATTCTGTTAACTGAATCTATGACTGAATAGTTAATGTCAAGACTTTGGTACTCATTGAGCACATCTCTCTGCACTTTCAGCAACAGCAGTCTTAGGTTCAGCCATACTGAGTCATGGGGTGGTCACTCCAGGAGGGCAGGTTGGAGAGTTTCTCCTCAGTGGCTGGTTCGATGGGCCATCCCCAGGCCTTTAAGAATCCAGTCAGGTTCATTCCCACAGTCTGAGAGAAAGTCTCAGCATACAGGTTCATCTTTCCTTTGTTGTCTTCTGGAAAGTTGCTCATCTTGTGGTAGGCAGCAAACACCTTCTTAAAGGCATCCCAGCCAAACTTCTCCTGGAGCTACAGGGAGGGTTAATGTATGTGACACAAAGATCATCTCTTCAGAACAAACTACATACTGAAATAGTCTCTTACCTGTATATATGTCTCCAGGGCCACAAACGCATTCCAACTGTTGAGATTTCTGCCTCCGTTAACATACTCTTCCATCTGAGCCGTCCTTTTTGTTGAGGTCAAACCTGGGTCAGCCTGCATTAAGCACATTCCACTCGTCACATTATATTATTATATATGATATTGAAGATGTGATTACAATAAAAGATGTATTTCTCTAGGAAGGATTTACTCTACCTTTTCCCTTGGTATCCCAAAGACCTCCTCATGCACATACACTGACCACAGGTTACATGTGCACTCTGTTGTTTGTGGTGGAAACTCCCAGCAGCCTCTCTGTTGGTTGTGTCCCAGTTCATGGATGGGGCCCCACAGGCCTGTACCCCTTATATGGTCAGTGCTGACCAGTTCAGCTGCTGTGGACCTGTGTGTCATGATAGGATAACCTGCATGCATCCAACCTGGATGGAGAATCATAGTGCATTCAAAGAAAGCAAAGCAAAAGACACATACCTCAATTTGGCTTGTTGCAAAAGTTCTCATTCAATATATCTTTTTTTTTCCATTGCAGGAGTGACTGGTACCTTTCCTGCTGAGCAAACTAGAGGTATTCATATACAGTTTTACAGCCAAACACGTTTTCCAAGAGAACCCTGCAAGCTGGGACAGGCTCCATCCAACTCCCCAAAACTCTCAATAGGAAAAGCAAGAAAAAGGCAGATACTGTGTCAAAGCTAAGCCGCATTCACTTACCATGGGAAATCTGCACATCTGTTACAAAGCGTTCTTTGCGAGGAAATTTGTGTGGTATGACAGCAAGATCAGCGATGGCCCTCATGATGTCATCCCAGAGTGCTGCCAGCTCATCAGGGCGATGCAGGTCCCGAACCACATCTGATGGTACAGTGAGGATGATGTTCTCAAACTCCAACTCTGCCCATGGTGAGGGGGCTGTTCGTAGCAATGACCAATCAGCTGCTGTTGTCACACCTGAGGAGAATGAAGGGATGGATCAATGAGTTATTACAAAATTATTCTGTAAAATTTTACCTGAGGTATAATTCCATTACATTTTAAATGAACACCTGCAAAAATGCAATTGTATTGGTTGCATTTCCCCAAACACAAGGGATGTTTGATGACAGCTAATGAGACTAATGCTCCTTCTTACACTGCCTTGAACCCCAAAACAACAATATTTATCACCTAAGACACTGAAAAAAATCACTACATGCACTTCATTTACCCACATAATGAAACACAGGTTACCAGACATATAGTTTCACTGATCACACACTCACCAGATTTACAATATGGCACAGGTAAAGCCATCTGCACTATGACCTCTGCTTCCCTTACTCGTGACGTGTTAGGGACAACTGGTTAAAGAACCAGTTCGTCATCAAGGCAGAGAATAGTTATAGTAATCAATATCCAAATCCTGTCAAATTCCCTTTCCTTTTGATAAATCATTCATTGTATCCCCACCATAGTATTCCAGCACCTTCTCCAGGTGCCTGACTGCCTGCCTGTTTGTACCCCAACCTTGCCAGTTTGTGTCTTTTGTGTGCTCCCTCTCTCTCTCTCTCTCTCTCTCTCTCTCTCTCTCACACACACACACACACACCTCTGTGTCCTGCTTTTGAATCCTCAACATCTTACAAGAATCTTAAGTTAAGATATATAAGAGGATGTAAGAGGGTCACCCACCACACTTACCAGATTTATAATATGGTGCAGGTACAGCCATTTGCACAACGACCTCTATGCCCTCAACTTTTGTTTTGGGTGGGGCTACAAGGTAGATGAGTCCTCCCCACAGGTTTGACACCTGCATCATCTCGGTGGTAACAGGAAACTGCTCATGCACACATGGTGCTCTCTTCAACTCTTCAGCATTCAGACGGTCTGTTTGACAGCCTATTTGAACCTGAGGAAGACGTGGAATATGTGTTAGTGCTTTGAAAACCTGTATGAATGACACGAGTCAAAGGATGTGAGGCTGGCAAGATATATGGGTAGTATCTATATTCTTTGATGCATAACTGCTAACAGTAATTACCAGTTCTTCTGAATAGGAAGCACACAGCTGTTCTATGAGTTATATATTACTGGATGTTAGGAAGGAGGTTTTTTTTATTATCTTAAAGAATAAACATGAACCATTATATCTGAAATACCTCACTTTAACTCAATAATCCTGATGTTTAAATTTGATTTTGTGTATCGTACCTTCCATTCCTTGTTGACAATCTCAGTTGGTAAGGCCACGTATGTCTTCATACCAGGAGAAAGGTAGAGACCTGTACTGATCCACTCCTCCATTCCTGGCACACACACACACACAAAGGATCTGTATTTTATCGCAATGCAAATACACATAGATTAAGGCAATAAATTCTGTACTGCACGCAAATTATGTCAAAGGAACAATTCTTCAAATACAGTATATTACGTTTTATTATAATCCTGTCATGTATTGGCCCACTTAAGTGCAGTCTGACCTGCCGTGTTAGCATTAATCTTGATCCTGTGGTTGTAGACAACTGGCATCAAGGGGTTATGCTTGATGAGGTAGGGCAGGAGAGCATCAGGATCTGGGCAAACCTTATACAGCTCCGTCCCGACACTGAGGAGCAGGCGGTCTTTGGGACTGTTTACAGGGCAGCTCTCACACACCTTGAAAATGAATGATAAATGTTATGAAGCAGGTTGCTTACAGTATCACAGTATCTGTAGCCAAAGACAGAAATCTGACCCCTTAAAGACATGTTATTGTCCTATTGGTACTTGATGGCAGATGGCTGTACCTATTGATACTTGACTGGGTACCCCTTCAACTTATATCTAAATGATCAGCGAATCTACTGTCAGTATTATGTTAGACACTCATGGTAATGAACACTTGACACTAAACCAACAGCAATCATAGATTATCAAGTCATTCACTGCCCACCTGTGGCATGCCTGACTTCTTTAAGATGTCGGTGAGGGTGGATACCACATGCGCATAGGAGGAGCAGTCATGAGCCTTCATGTGCAAGTATTTGGCACAGTCCCCACCCAGTTTGATGAGACATTCCTCCTCATTCTTGGTAAGTTCTTCCCCCTGGGTTACATGCCCAGCAAAGCGGTGCAGAAGGTGCCGGAAGTGGTAGGTGTCTTGTATGGCTTGGCTGGGTACAGGGGCCTTGTATGAACCGTCCCCGATGATCTTCTCCAGCAGACTCAATCCCATTTTGTTCAGGATCTTGTTTCCTGAAAGACAGTGAATAGAGACTCACTTGTTCTATGTGTTCTATGGTTTACAGTATGAGGATTTTTGGATTTTCGCACATTTCGCTTTATTAGAGTGTCTTATCTGTCTTGTCTGTGAGTTCTTAGCCCTAGTTAGTGTTTTATCCTCAGTTCAGCCTGATAAGCTGTTTTTTAGTGGTCTGTGTAGTCAGTATCCATATTTCTTTTAATGGGAAAGATAACCCCCTGCAAAAATCAACAGCTTAACGTGTGAGAAAGGTTTGTGTTTCACAGAGCCTATATGAATTGGCCAAGTAGGAGCTGAAGCCCCTAGCTACTCACCCTGTAGCCAGACCTGGGAGGGAAGCTCACTAGCAAGTATCTGGTGGCCAGGCCTTGACCCATGGTGGTCGGCAAGACACAACCTGAAAGAACGCCATTGAGCTGCAGGCAAAGGCAGTGACCTCGACGTGTCTTAGATGGAGTCTCTTGATAGCAAATTTAAAAAGGAACTGTCTAGAAACTTCATAGTTCTGCTGGTGGACCTTAATGCTCATGTGGGAAAAGATGGAGAGACCTCGAGTGGGGTCATTGGGAAGAATCTGAGTTATGCTTTGTAATTGGACGTCTCTCCTGGTGATGGATTGTCTATGAGAAACACAGTGATTTGGAGGTTGTGTCATCATATCTGCGGCCGAATGCTTTGGGCACTCGAGTGAAGAGAGGAGCAGAGTTGTCTCACCAGATGGTGATAAGTTGACAGCTGTCAGAAGAAGGAAGCCTTTCGGGCTTGGTTGGCCCAGGCGTCTCCTGAAGCAGCAGGTAAGTGCTGGGAGGCCAGGGGGTTACAAGAGGAGGAGAGCGACTTCTGATTAGCCTCAAGGAGGTTCTGTTGATCCATTCTCAGGGGAAAGCAGGACTTAGCTCAGCCTATTTAAGGGAGGAGAAGTGCTGACCCTGACTGGGGATATTGTCAAGTGGAAGAAAGAGCTCTTTGAAGAACTCCTGAACCTGACGAACATGTCTGAACAAACCAGTGATCCTTTGGGACCCAACTGAGACCACATCCTTTAAAAGGTCTCAGTGGAGTTGTTTTGGTCCACATCCATGTACAATTACTGTGTACACACCTTGTTCTTGATTTCCTTGTGCTTGATTGTTATGTACCTCCATGTTGTGTTATTGTGTGGCTTATGTGGATGTAAACATATGCCCATGGTTGTACCTGACACTAACTTTTCTTAATGAGCCCATCTTTCATCAGCCTGTGTGTCCTGAACCTTACTCTTACTACTCTTCCTGTAACGGTGTCCATGAACCAGTAATGATATCACACCTGCACATGCATTTAGAGGGTCATGCCAAGGGAAAAGCTCAGCATTCATACATTGAAATTGGATAGAATAAAACTCACATGGCATATGATCATACCTGAGAAATCTGTCATTGGGTTTTGACCATAGTGTGTCTGTGCCCAGTACCAGGCATGTCCACCAATCAGCAGGCCTCCTCCCTCCGCTACAAAGTGTTGGATTTCCTCCACATGTTCATCACTGTACGCTGCACACACAAATACACTCAGATCTTCCCTGAAGTTTGTCTTCTCACAATTGAGCTCTGACTTGGAGAAGAGGTCAAAGGCTTGGTGTAGATCTGGCACCACGCCAACGACCCCATTTCGGCCTTCATCCAACCATCGAATGGCATTATTCCAAAACGGAGCCAGTGTCTGTGATGAAGATTTATCCAAAAAAGTAAAAGTAGTTTGTTAATCTAATAGTAATGCTAATAGTAGTTTGTTAGTTTGTTAATTTGTATTTATTTCACTTTCAGAAACAGACACATCCCATCATCTTAATTTAATTCTTAATTAATTTCTCTCAGTTAAAAGTCACATAAAATCTGCTATATTATTATATACGGATGAGTGACAAATTAAAGAAAAATCACATATAAAGTGTCTTAGTAAGGTGTCAGCAGGTCAAGAGGGATGAGCATACTGTTTTGATGATTTAAACTGCCCCTTAGGTATTCAGTCTGAGTGAGATCTAACAACTCACTTACACTCACTGACCCCCATCTTTCAGCTTATAAAAAAATACCATTCACAAATTCAGATCGTACCTCTCGTTTCAGAAGCCCTTCATGAGTGATCACAACAACCCGTCCCTGCCCATAGTAGGCTCCTGCCAAGAACGCTCGCCCATCCTCTGTGGTACCGATGGGGAAGGCGAGGGGTCCATGGACCAGAACCTCAGAAGCTACGACCCCATTCTGGAGGTCAAACTCTGACACCCCCTCAAGTAAGAACTCTAAGTCATCCTCAAAGTCCTTACCGATTCTGTTTTAGAAAGAGGGTGAGAGAGATACCAGGAGTTATCCTGATTTTGTATTTAAAATGGGGAAACAGGAAAAGAAAAGAAAAAGAAACGCTGAAAGAGATGAAAGGAGTTGAAATGTAATTTAATTTCAATTTAATCATTTCCCCTTTGAGACCCATTTTAGTGATATGCTTATGTTGTAGGGATGGCATTGTTAGTGTGTTTGTCAGTCAACTGGTGAAATATCCAATAAGTATTGTATGGATTGCCATGAACTTTTTCAGAGACATGAAAGATGACCAAGAGATTAACCACACTGACTCTTCTGTAATCCTTTTTCCGGTAACGTCATCATGAAGTTGACATTTTTGGTTTTAAGTAAAATGTCTCAACAATTGTTTGATGTATCGATATAACGTTTGGTACACCTGTCCAGTGCCCAGAGGTTAATCATAATGAGTATGATGCCATCCTTACTTTTTATCTACCACCAGCCAGTCAAAGGTTTTACTTATCCTATTAGATCTCTCATTGTCTACTGGGTTTATTGCTCCAGAATTTTGTGCAGACATTTGTAGTTCCCAGACAATGAATCCCTTTGAGGTCAGTGATCCACTCTCTAGCTCCACCATGAGGATAAAGCTTCGAGCAAAACACATCAACTGCTATTAGATAGATTGCTTTAATATTTGATACACACATTAATTCCCATTCACGGACCTGCTAGCATTGCTTCAGACTCCTCTGTCTTGTTATCTTACATTCAACTCGAAGACAAGATTGAACCAAATATGTGGAGAAGTTTTTAACGCTTGAAGGAAAAGCTTTGATTTCACAACCCTCTCAAATTTGCAAAGAAAAATAAATATACACTTACACTACAGCCATCCAGGAGGACGGGATCTGTGGGTAGACTGGCAGGCACTCTACTTCACCCTTATGCTTAGAGAAGTAGATCCCTGCCACACCAGACACTTTGTTTCCTTCAAACTCAAACAGCATGTTCTCCTTAGGGTGATCTGCAGCCCAGCTCCAGGCCTGCCCCGCTATCAGCACTCCTCCCCCAGCTTTCATGAATGCCACCAGGTCCTTCGGGTCTGCACCCACGCTGTAGGCATTAGTTACATACACACCAACCCCCAGATTGCTACTAAAGGCCCCCACAACATTGGCCTGGAAGTTGGATTTGCTGAGGTTATCAGCTACTGCTTCTACGTGTTTGTGGACCCCCACAGACAGGTTGTCAGATCCATCTCCTCTCAGCCAGGTCAGAGCGTTCTCTACCAGAGCAGGAAAGGCGGTCAAGTATCCCTCATGACCCAGGACCACAATTCTTCCACAGCCATACAGAGAGGCAGCCATCAGCGTCTGGCCTTTACTGTTCATTGCTAAAGGAAAGGCATGGTCTCCAATCAGCAACAAGTCACTGGGAACACATGGGCCCCGAAAGTCCAGCTCTCTCAAGCCTCTCATCAGGGACAAGTAGGCCCCCTCATGTTGGTTTTGGATGGGCTCGGTGGACATGATGAAAAGGATCGGTGCTCTGAAGGTTGGATGATGAGGGTGGATGGTGATAGAAATCTATGGTGGGACAGACATAAACTGCGTTAGCACATAAGGTTTAATAAATTCTCTTAGTTGGGTGTATATCGCATCAGGCAGGCTGTCCTGTGGGAATCGGAAGAGAGCAGACAGAGGTTAAAACAAGAATAAAAGTCTTACCGATGGTTTACTGTTTATATTCCACACCTGTAACAATAAAGTTAGAACAATTAAAATTCAATCTACAACTGCAGCTTCAGAGATGAAAAGTAAATCCAGTAACTAAATACGGAAATCTACTTACATACATATACATAAAGCAGAAATTTAGTATTTTGTTTTTTTTTTACCTGAAAGTTAAGTTGGCTTTCTGATTCTGTTGTCACACTGTGGCACAGGCAATCCACCAAGAACACTTCCTGACAGAAGAGAGGAGTCTAAAAAAGTGAGAGCAAGTGCAAGAGGTGCTATTTTATTTATAAAGCCCGGACAATAAAAGAAGCTCTGTCAGTTAGAACAACCCAATGACAAAAGCTAATAACATGCCACTGGGCAGCACTGACTAAAATAGCTGTCTGTCAATAGGGCTTTATTTTCTCAAAACCTACAGCTTACACTTATTGGTTGAAACGGAGATACACCCTGACTGTGTTTGCATAAGAAACCTGTTCTACCTGTTAATGCAGTTAGTGTTGGATGCTGACTCATGTAATATGTTATTGACTGTTTGTGTGTTTACTTCTTAAACCTCATGTTGTGTTCATTTCACATTAAACAATTTTGTCAAAAATGACCGTTCCATTAAGACTCATCATAAAAACTATAATAATACATATATTATCACTATTTGTTGTGTTCGATTTTTTTTATCAAATTAAAAATAGAAATAATCAGATGAAACATAGAATACTGTTGATCACAGACTACTTTGGGTCAAAGTTATCAACGACATTTGTTTTGAAACCATTTAAAATTTTTAAACAGTCACATAAAGTAACACCTTTTGTGACTGGGAAGATTTTATTTGTGTACAAAAAAAAATTATCCCAACACTACACTTAACAATTTCACAATATTCCAAGATTAATATCTTAATACATTAAAGGACAACTGTTGTAATATGAGCACTATAAAATGGTTTAATACTTATACTCCCCTGTGGGGTAGCTGTTTGTAAGAGATGCTTTTTCCCGGGTTTTCCCTCTCGTGTTGTTTTGCCTCTGTGTTTCACATTTTGAGCAGTGTAAGCAGCAAGCTGTCAAGTGGTCTTTTTCAAAGCCAAAGTTACAACAACTAACAAGAACCATGACATTACAATGTTCACCAGTCAATTTTTTTTTTCTGATGACAGATAAAAACTGAAAACTGATATAAAATCAGGCTTCTAAACTTGGTGGAGTGGGTTAACTCAGACTTCAATGGTGTTTTTTCTCATGCATCTGTTGGACAATATGTGCAGATTGTTGCATGTACCTTGCAAATATATGCATTGCATTTATGGCACGTTACGTTTGTTTTCACATCAGTTATTTCTTGGTCTGGATTATATTCTCACTGCCAGTTTCCTGGCGTCTCTCCTCCTCACCAATGTGATGATCAAATATATAATCAAGAGCCTCACTTACGGTATATTGGCCTGCCATGGTGCTGCCACATAATGTACCGTGAGCAAAGGCCTCATAAAAGCATTACAATACCAAAGCTACGAGAAAAGTTCAGTATTATTGAAACTACGTTGCAGCTGTCTGTGAGAGCTGCCAACAACACATACATGCATGCTAACCCTACCCTAACCCTAATGACCCGTCATTTTTGACCGGGAACACCAAGAGTGTACAAAAGTTGAATAAAACATGTAAAAAATTTATTTAATTTAATACAATTAATTTTGTGTATTGAAATCCTCTTTGTGGACAAAGTCATGGAATCTAAAGTCGGTCTGATCAAATTAACTATATTTTTCAGAGATAAAACTTTTAAATCGGTCAAATTTGACCAGAACACAACATAAGGGTTAAAAAAACACATGAAGGTTTTGTGTTGCATCAGAGAAATCTAAAACAATGTATGCAAACCTACACAAGCATCACGTGTGGTAAAAAAAGAATCATAAGGTCAGTCAGTTATTCCTGCTAAGCAGTAACAGTCCCAGCTGTACAATAACATGCAATGTGATATGAAAAATTGTTACATTAATACCCATGTCAGGGTTGGGTGCAGGGCTAGGTATAGTTGGACCCAGGATGCAGACGAAGCAGGAGGCAAAGTAGATGTAAATGACTCTTTATCTGGCTACACGGGAACACAGGCAAACAGAAGGAATATGGCAGGCAGGATCAAGGCAGGCATTCAAATTAAAAATTGAAATTCAAAATTCTAATTCATTTATTTAAATTTTGAATTTGAATTTTGTTCAGACAGGCAGAAACAAACCAGCATGAACATAGAAGCACACTAGTAGTGATGACATTGATGACTCAACAAGGAACAAAGGAAAGGGACCGGTATACATACACTGTGAGGGGACAGGGAAGTGGGAACAGGTGAGGAGATTAACAGGGGACAGGTGAAAGTAATAAGGGAGGAGCAGAATGAATCAGAGGAGGGAAACACACAAGGACAGGAAATCAAGTGGCAGACATGTGAGGAGAGGAGGGAATACAAAATAAAACAGGAAGTGAGCAGAACTGGAGAGTAAATACAAGGGCAGGAGACAAGAAGCAACTGAACACAGGGACACAGGGAACAAGAGACAAGGAGGACACAAGGAACCAAGAAACGCAAAGAGCACAAGAAACACAAGGCAGAATAACACAAGGAACATGAGGCACAAGAAAATACAAGGGGCACAAGAAAACACAGAAAACATGGCAAAAGGCAGAGAAAACAAAACAAGGCCATAACAATCCATGCACAAAGCTAACAGCAAAACAGATGAATATTGTACTTTTGATACAAAAAATAAATCCAATCCTTTGCATGGTGGTATTAGTCCTCTCAGTTCATGTCATGAATATTCTTTGTATACTCTCACTTTGTATTCAAATTCCTATTTTTCACTGCATTCGGTTGAAACTTCCAAGAAACCTGAAGGTTAATTTGCAATACGTTTTCATGCTAATTGAAATACACATAAATATTATATTTAAAGAATCTTTAATTTTTATTAATATATCCACTAGTGTTGACTTTATTTGATTGTGTGTAGCATTAATTAAGTTGTCACATCACAGATCTTGCAAAATACCACAAAACGTTTTAAGACATTTTGACTATATGGTTTCCCATGTAGGCTTATTTTAATTTCCTTAAAATCTTCATCTTCATCTTCATCTTCTTCATCCGCTTGGTCCGGGACCGGGTCGCGGAGGCAGCAGTCTGAGCAGAGATGCCCAGACTTCCCTCACCCCAGACACTTCCTCCAGCTCTTCCAAGGGGGACTCCCTGAGGCGTTCCCAGGCCAGCCGAGACATAGTTTCTCCAGCGTGTCCTGGGTCTTCCCCAGAGGCCTCCTCCCGGTGGGACATGCCTGGAACACCTCCCTAGGGAGGCGTCCAGGGGGCATCCGAAACAGATGCCCAAGCCACCTCAGCTGACTCCTCTCGATGCAAGGAGCAGCGGCTCTACTCCGAGCTTCCTCCCGAGTGACCGAGCTTCTCACCCTATCTCTAAGGGAGCGCCCAGCCACCCCTGCGGAGGAAACTCATTTCGGCCGCTTGTATCCGCGATCTTGTCCTTTCGGTCCATTACCCAAAGTTCATGACCATAGGTGAGGTGGGAACGTAGATTGACCGGTAAATCCGAGAGCTTCACTTCGACAGCTCCTTCTTCACCACGACGGTCCGGTACACCGACCGCATAACTGCGGACGCTGCACCAATCCGCCTGTCAATCTCACGCTCGATCTTTCCCTCACTCGTGAACAAGACCCCGAGATACTTGAACTCCTCCACTTGAGGCAGGACCTCTCCACCCACCTGGAGAGGGCATGCCACCCTTTTCCGGTCGAGAACCATGGCCTCGGATTTGGAGGTGCTGATTCTCATCCCAGCCGCTTCACACTCGGCTGCAAACCGCTCCAGTACATGCTGAAGGTCCTGGCCTGATGAAGCCATCAGGACAACATCATCCGCAAAAAGCAGAGATGAAATCCTGTGGTTCCCAAACCGGACTCCCTCCGGCCCCTGGCTACGCCTAGAAATCCTGTCCATAAAGATTATGAACAGGACCGAGTGACAAAGGGCAACCCTGCCGGAGTCCAACATGCACTGGGAACAGGTCTGACTTACTGCCGGCAATGCGAACCAAGCTCCTGCTCCGGTCGTACAGGAGATCAACAGCCCTTAGCAAAGGCTCCCGGACCCCATACTCGTGGAGCACCCCCACAGAATACCACGAGGGACACGGTCGAATGCCTTCTCCAGATCCACAAAGCACATGTGGACTGGTTGGGCAAACTCCCATAAACCCTCAAGCACCCTGTGGAGGGTATAGAGCTGGTCCAGTGTTCCACGACCAGGACGAAAACCGCATTGTTCCTCCTGAATCCGAGGGTCCCACTATCGGCCGAATTCTCTCTCCAGTACCCTGGCGTAGACCTTCCCGGGGAGGCTGAGAAGTGTGATCCCCCTGTAGTTGGAACACACTCTCCGGTCCCCCTTTTAAAAAGAGGGACCACCACCCCAGTTTGCCACACCAGAGGCACTGTCCCCAACCTCCATGCAATGTTGCAGAGGCGTGTCAGCCAAGACAGCCCCACAACATCCAGAGATTTGAGGTACTCAGGGCGGATCTCATCCACCCCCGGCGCCCGGCGCCTTGCCACTGCAGGAGCTTACGAACTACCTCAGTGACTTCGGCTTGGGTGATGGATGAGTCCACCTCAGAGACCCCAGCCTCCGCTTCCTCATTGGAAGGCAAGTCGGTGGGGATTGAGGAGATCCAGTATATTCTTCCACCGTCCGACAATGTCCCCAGTCGAGGTCAACAGCTCCCCACCTGCACTGTAAACAGTGTTGGCAGAGTACTGCTTCCCCCTTCTGAGGCGCGACGGACGGTTTGCCAGAATCTCTTCGAGGCCGACCGATAGTCCTCCTCCATGGCCTCACCGAACTCCTCCCAGACCCGAGTGCTTTTGCCTCCAGGACCGTCCGGGCTGCGTGCTTGCTTGGCCTGCCGGTACCTGTCAACTGCGTCAGGAGTCCCACAGGCCAACATGGTCCGATAGGACTCCTTCTTCAGCCTGACGGCATCCCTTACTTCCGGTGTCCACCACTGGGTTCGGGGTTGCCGCCACGACAGGCACCAGAGACCTTGCGTCCCACAACTTCGAACCGCCGCGTCGACAATGGAGGCAGAGAACATGGTCCACTCGGACTCAATGTCTCCAGCCTCCCTCGGAATCTGTGAGAAGCTCTTCCGGAGGTGGGAGTTGAAGACCTCCCTGACAGAGGGCTCGGCCAGACGTTCCCAACAGACCCTCACAATACGTTTGGGTCTGCCAGGTCTGTCCAACTTCCTCCTCTGCCAGCGGATCCAACTCACCACCAGGTGGTGATCGGTTGACAACTCAGCCCCTCTCTTTACCCGAGTGTCCAAGACATACGGCCGGAGATCAGATGAAACGACAACAAAGTCGATCATCGACCTCCGCCTAGGGTGTCCTGGTGCCACGTGCACTGATGGACACCCTTATGCTCGAACATGGTGTTCGTTGTGGACAAACTGTGACTAGCACAGAAGTCCAATAACAGAACACCGCTCGGGTTCCTTAAAATCTATTTTTGGAAAGTCTTTACATTGCAAATTGATATCTTGTATTACTCCTTCATCATTTTTTCTTTTAAAAAAATTAGCTGTTGATGAAACACTAAAGACTTGATTGTGTGGACTTGATCTTCTTCCCCAATAATCACAATGCAAAGGCTTGGTTACATTTGGGACAGGACTTATTGTATGTTACTGACATCTGTCAAATGAAACAGAGCAGGGGATCAAAAAACAACATGTAAAATAAATTGTTGTATATTACACTGTATCACATGAAATATCTAAGACAATGTGTGTATGATCCTGAAAACCTTGTTCCTAGAAATTAATTTTACTAATACTCTCTGTACATAACTCCCTAATGTGGACAGCATACAGGAAGATATGCCCTTACAGGTGCAATGAAGTAAAAGGCCAAGAGGCAGATATGAAGCTGCGGCGAGTGCAAGATAAGTGTAGCAGAGGTTTCAGTTCTGCATATTCAAAATACAAGTTAAGCCTGCCGAGCATTTTTTTTTAAAATACAGTATTGCAATACATATAGTAATTTAAATTAGTAGCAATACAATAATCTTACTGTACTTCGTTCAGTTACGTATTGCTACTAATTTAAATTACTATATGTATTGCAATACTGTATTTTAAAAAAAAATGCTCGGCAGGCTTAACTTGTATTTTGAATATGCAGAACTGAAACCTCTGCTACACTTATCTTGCACTCGCCGCAGCTTCATATCTGCCTCTTGGCCTTTTACTTCATTGCACCTGTAAGGGCATATCTTCCTGTATGCTGTCCACATTAGGGAGTTATGTACAGAGAGTATTAGTAAAATTAATTTCTAGGAACAAGGTTTTCAGGATCATACACACATTGTCTTAGATATTTCATGTGATACAGTGTAATATACAACAATTTATTTTACATGTTGTTTTTTGATCCCCTGCTCTGTTTCATTTGACAGATGTCAGTAACATACAATAAGTCCTGTCCCAAATGTAACCAAGCCTTTGCATTGTGATTATTGGGGAAGAAGATCAAGTCCACACAATCAAGTCTTTAGTGTTTCATCAACAGCTAATTTTTTTAAAAGAAAAAATGATGAAGGAGTAATACAAGATATCAATTTGCAATGTAAAGACTTTCCAAAAATAGATTTTAAGGAAATTGTCTGTTAAAATAGTTTGTCCATACAACTAACACCATGCCTAAGGGTGTCATGGGAAACCCTAGGCATATAGTTTGTTGTCAAAATGTCTTGGACACTCGGGTAAAAGGGGCGTTTCAACCGATCACCACCTGTGGTATTGGATCCGCTGCAAGATCAGACCTGGCAGACCCAAACGTGATGTGACGTCTGGCGAGCCCTCTGCAGGGAGGTCTTAATCCCACCTAATGATTCCGAGGAGGCTACATTGAGTCAGTGGACATGTTCTTGCCTATCACGCGGCGGTTCGGGAATTGTGGAAAGTCTTGGTGTGCTTGTCGTGGCGGTAACACTGGTGAGTGGATATAAGAAGGAGTTAATGTTGGCCTGTGGGAAAAATACCAGCAGGCTAAAGATTCTTTAAATATGTCAGTCGCTCAATAAACCGTCTCGCGCCTCAGAAGTAGAAGTATGCCAACACTGTATGCAGGTGGGGAGCTGTTGACACTGGGGATTAGCATCTCCTCAATCCCACCGACTTGCCTTCCAATGAGGAAGCGGAGGCTGGGGATTGAAGTGGACAATCACCCAAGCCAAGTCACTAACCTTCAGGTTGAGATCTGCCCTTACCTCAAATCTCTGATGTTGTGGGGCTGTCTTGTCTGACACGTCTGCAACATTCAAGGTTGGGACCGGGTGGTAATGGGGTGGGGTCAGTGGGACCGGAAGTTCCAACCAGGGGGATCACACTTAAGGAAGGTTACGCCAGGTGAAGAGGAGAGTACACCTCGATTCAGGAGGTGAACAATGCGGTGCCGTCCTGGTCAGAACAGTGGACCAGCTACCCTCCAAGGGTGCTTGAGATGGGATTTGTCCAACCAGTCCACACGTCTTTGTGGATGAGAAGGCATGAACTGTGGTATTCTGTGGGGAGTATCCGAGTATGGGGTCTTTTGCTAAAGGCTGTTGATCTCCTGTACCCGGACAGAGCTTGGTTCGCATTGCCGGCAAAGTCAGACCTTTCCCAGTATGTTGGATCCGCAGGGTTATTTTCACCGGTTGTTCATAATCTTTAAAGGATTTCTACATACAGTGGCCGGAGGGAGTCTGTTTGGAACCACAGGATTCATCTGTTTTGCTGTTTGTCCTGAGCTTTGCCAGGACCTGCATGGATTGCAGCTGAGTTAAGGGCTGGGATGAGAATCCACCTCCAAACTGGCCATTTTGACTGAAAGGTAAGGCATTTCCAGGCAGGTGAGAGGTCCTCTGGAGGAGTTCCTTTTGTTACGAAAGTGAGGAAAGATCAGCTGAGATTTTGATTGGTAGCTGGCATGGTCGGTGTTGGACTGCTGGTGAAGAAGGAGCTTGTGCCCCTTCCACTGCCCCATATTTTCATGAACTTGTAATGACCTCAAGATGTTCGTCAAATGAGTTTCTCCAGGGTGGCTAAGCCCCTAGAGATAGGGGTGAAGCTGCCTCGGGAGCTGGAGAGGCTGCCCTTCACGAGAGGAGTCAGCTTGGCTAAGTGCATCTGTTTCGATGCCCGGACGCCTCCCTAGGAGGTGTTCCAGGCATTCCCACGTCCTGGGAAGACCCAGGACACGCTGGAGAAAATGCTGTTCCTGAACGCCTGGGTCCCCAAGAGCTGGGAAGTGTCTGGGGTGAGGGAAGTTCAATCTGCTCAGATGCTCCTCCGCGACCCGGTCCCGGACCAAGGGATGAAGAAGATGAAGATGAAGATGAAGATTTTAAGGAAATTAAAATAAGCCTACATGGGAAACCATATAGTCAAAATGTCTTAAAACGTTTTGTGGTATTTTGCAAGATCTGTGATGTGACAACTTAATTAATGCTACACACAATCAAATAAAGTCAACACTAGTGGATATATTAATAAAAATTAAAGATTCTTTAAATATAATATTTATGTGTATTTCAATTAGCATGAAAACGTATTGCAAATTAACCTTCAGGTTTCTTGGAAGTTTCAACCGAATGCAGTGAAAAATAGGAATTTGAATACAAAGTGAGAGTATACAAAGAATATTCATGACATGAACTGAGAGGACTAATACCACCATGCAAAGGATTGGATTTATTTTTTGTATCAAAAGTACAATATTCATCTGTTTTGCTGTTAGCTTTGTGCATGGATTGTTATGGCCTTGTTTTGTTTTCTCTGCCTTTTGCCATGTTTTCTGTGTTTTCTTGTGCCCCTTGTATTTTCTTGTGCCTCATGTTCCTTGTATTATTCTGCCTTGTGTTTCTTGTGCTCCTTTGCGCTTTCTTTCATGTCTCCTTGTGTCCTCCTTGTCTCTTGTTCCCTGTGTCCTGTGTTCAGTTGCTTCTTGTCTCCTGCCCTTGTATTTACTCTCCAGTTCTGCTCACTTCCTGTTTTATTTTGTATTCCCTCCTCTCCTCACATGTCTGCTACTTGATTTCCTGTCCTTGCGTGTTTCCCTCCTCTGATCATTCTGCTCCTCCCTTATTAGTTTCACCTGTCCCCTGTTAGTCTCCTCGCCTGTTTCCACTTCCCTGTCCCCCACTAGTGTATTTATACCGGTCCCTTTCCTTTGTTCCTTGTTCGAGTCATCAATGTCATCACTACTAGTGTGCTTCTATGTTCATGCTGGTTTGTTTCTGCCTGTCTGAACAAAATTCAAATTCAAAATTTAAATAAATGAATTAGAATTTTGAATTTCAATTTTTAATTTGAATGCCTGCCTTGATCCTGCCTGCCATATTCCTTCTGTTTGCCTGTGTTCCCGTGTAGCCAGAATAAAGAGTCATTTACATCTACTTTGCCTCCTGCCTCGTCTGCATCCTGGGTCCAACTATACCTAGCCCTGCACCCAACCCTGACATGGGTATTAATGTAACAATTTTTCATATCACATTGCATGTTATTGTACAGCTGGGACTGTTACTGCTTAGCAGGAATAACTGACTGACCTTATGATTCTTTTTTTACCACACGTGATGCTTGTGTAGGTTTGCATACATTGTTTTAGATTTCTCTGATGCAACACAAAACCTTCATGTGTTTTTTTAACCCTTATGTTGTGTTCTGGTCAAATTTGACCAATTTAAAAGTTTTATCTCTGAAAAATATAGTTAATTTGATCAGACCGACTTTAGATTCCATGACTTTGTCCACAAAGAGGATTTCAATACACAAAATTAATTGTATTAAATTAAATAAATTTTTTACATGTTTTATTCAACTTTTGTACACTCTTGGTGTTCCCGGTCAAAAATGACGGGTCATTAGGGTTAGGGTAGGGTTAGCATGCATGTATAAGTGTTGTTGGCAGCTCTCACAGACAGCTGCAACGTAGTTTCAATAATACTGAACTTTTCTCGTAGCTTTGGTATGTAATGCTTTTATGAGGCCTTTGCTCACGGTTCATTATGTGGCAGCACCATGGCAGGCCAATATACCGTAAGTGAGGCTCTTGATTATATATTTGATCATCCACATTGGTGAGGAGGAGAGACGCCAGGAAACTGGCAGTGAGAATATAATCCAGACCAAGAAATAACTGATGTGAAAACAAACGTAACGTGCCATAAATGCAATGCATATATTTGCAAGGTACATGCAACAATCTGCACATATTGTCCAACAGATGCATGAGAAAAAACACCATTGAAGTCTGAGTTAACCCACTCCACCAAGTTTAGAAGCCTGATTTTATATCAGTTTTCAGTTTTTATCTGTCATCAGAAAAAAAAAATTGACTGGTGAACATTGTAATGTCATGGTTCTTGTTAGTTGTTGTAACTTTGGCTTTGAAAAAGACCACTTGACAGCTTGCTGCTTACACTGCTCAAAATGTGAAACACAGAGGCAAAACAACACGAGAGGGAAAACCCCAGGAAAAAGCATCTCTTACAAACAGCTACCCCACAGGGGAGTATAAGTATTAAACCATTTTATAGTGCTCATATTACAACAGTTGTCCTTTAATGTATTAAGATATTAATCTTGGAATATTGTGAAATTGTTAAGTGTAGTGTTGGGATAATTTCCTTTGTACACAAATAAAATCTTCCCAGGTCACAAAAGGTGTTACTTTATGTGACTGTTTAAAAATTTTAAATGGTTTCAAAACAAATGTCGTTGGTAACTTTGACCCAAAGTAGTCTGTGATAAACAGTATTCTATGTTTCATCTGATTATTTCTATTTTTAATTTGATAAAAAAAATCGAACACAACAAATAGTGATAATATACGTTATTATTATAGTTTTTATGATGAGTCTTAATGGAACGGTCATTTTTGACAAAATTGTTTAATGTGAAATGAACACAACATGAGGTTTAAGAAGTAAACACACAAACAGTCAATAACATATTACATGAGTCAGCATCCAACACTAACTGCATTAACAGGTAGAACAGGTTTCTTATGCAAACACAGTCAGGGTGTATCTCCGTTTCAACCAATAAGTGTAAGCTGTAGGTTTTGAGAAAATAAAGCCCTATTGACAGACAGCTATTTTAGTCAGTGCTGCCCAGTGGCATGTTATTAGCTTTTGTCATTGGGTTGTTCTAACTGACAGAGCTTCTTTTATTGTCCGGGCTTTATAAATAAAATAGCACCTCTTGCACTTGCTCTCACTTTTTTAGACTCCTCTCTTCTGTCAGGAAGTGTTCTTGGTGGATTGCCTGTGCCACAGTGTGACAACAGAATCAGAAAGCCAACTTAACTTTCAGGTAAAAAAAAAACAAAATACTAAATTTCTGCTTTATGTATATGTATGTAAGTAGATTTCCGTATTTAGTTACTGGATTTACTTTTCATCTCTGAAGCTGCAGTTGTAGATTGAATTTTAATTGTTCTAACTTTATTGTTACAGGTGTGGAATATAAACAGTAAACCATCGGTAAGACTTTTATTCTTGTTTTAACCTCTGTCTGCTCTCTTCCGATTCCCACAGGACAGCCTGCCTGATGCGATATACACCCAACTAAGAGAATTTATTAAACCTTATGTGCTAACGCAGTTTACGTCTGTCCCACCATAGATTTCTATCACCATCCACCCTCATCATCCAACCTTCAGAGCACCGATCCTTTTCATCATGTCCACCGAGCCCATCCAAAACCAACATGAGGGGGCCTACTTGTCCCTGATGAGAGGCTTGAGAGAGCTGGACTTTCGGGGCCCATGTGTTCCCAGTGACTTGTTGCTGATTGGAGACCATGCCTTTCCTTTAGCAATGAACAGTAAAGGCCAGACGCTGATGGCTGCCTCTCTGTATGGCTGTGGAAGAATTGTGGTCCTGGGTCATGAGGGATACTTGACCGCCTTTCCTGCTCTGGTAGAGAACGCTCTGACCTGGCTGAGAGGAGATGGATCTGACAACCTGTCTGTGGGGGTCCACAAACACGTAGAAGCAGTAGCTGATAACCTCAGCAAATCCAACTTCCAGGCCAATGTTGTGGGGGCCTTTAGTAGCAATCTGGGGGTTGGTGTGTATGTAACTAATGCCTACAGCGTGGGTGCAGACCCGAAGGACCTGGTGGCATTCATGAAAGCTGGGGGAGGAGTGCTGATAGCGGGGCAGGCCTGGAGCTGGGCTGCAGATCACCCTAAGGAGAATACGCTGTTTGAGTTTGAAGGAAACAAAGTGTCTGGTGTGGCAGGGATCTACTTCTCTAAGCATAAGGGTGAAGTAGAGTGCCTGCCAGTCTACCCACAGATCCCGTCCTCCTGGATGGCTGTAGTGTAAGTGTATATTTATTTTTCTTTGCAAATTTGAGAGGGTTGTGAAATCAAAGCTTTTCCTTCAAGCGTTAAAAACTTCTCCACATATTTGGTTCAATCTTGTCTTCGAGTTGAATGTAAGATAACAAGACAGAGGAGTCTGAAGCAATGCTAGCAGGTCCGTGAATGGGAATTAATGTGTGTATCAAATATTAAAGCAATCTATCTAATAGCAGTTGATGTGTTTTGCTCGAAGCTTTATCCTCATGGTGGAGCTAGAGAGTGGATCACTGACCTCAAAGGGATTCATTGTCTGGGAACTACAAATGTCTGCACAAAATTCTGGAGCAATAAACCCAGTAGACAATGAGAGATCTAATAGGATAAGTAAAACCTTTGACTGGCTGGTGGTAGATAAAAAGTAAGGATGGCATCATACTCATTATGATTAACCTCTGGGCACTGGACAGGTGTACCAAACGTTATATCGATACATCAAACAATTGTTGAGACATTTTACTTAAAACCAAAAATGTCAACTTCATGATGACGTTACCGGAAAAAGGATTACAGAAGAGTCAGTGTGGTTAATCTCTTGGTCATCTTTCATGTCTCTGAAAAAGTTTATGGCAATCCATACAATACTTATTGGATATTTCACCAGTTGACTGACAAACACACTAACAATGCCATCCCTACAACATAAGCATATCACTAAAATGGGTCTCAAAGGGGAAATGATTAAATTGAAATTAAATTACATTTCAACTCCTTTCATCTCTTTCAGCGTTTCTTTTTCTTTTCTTTTCCTGTTTCCCCATTTTAAATACAAAATCAGGATAACTCCTGGTATCTCTCTCACCCTCTTTCTAAAACAGAATCGGTAAGGACTTTGAGGATGACTTAGAGTTCTTACTTGAGGGGGTGTCAGAGTTTGACCTCCAGAATGGGGTCGTAGCTTCTGAGGTTCTGGTCCATGGACCCCTCGCCTTCCCCATCGGTACCACAGAGGATGGGCGAGCGTTCTTGGCAGGAGCCTACTATGGGCAGGGACGGGTTGTTGTGATCACTCATGAAGGGCTTCTGAAACGAGAGGTACGATCTGAATTTGTGAATGGTATTTTTTTATAAGCTGAAAGATGGGGGTCAGTGAGTGTAAGTGAGTTGTTAGATCTCACTCAGACTGAATACCTAAGGGGCAGTTTAAATCATCAAAACAGTATGCTCATCCCTCTTGACCTGCTGACACCTTACTAAGACACTTTATATGTGATTTTTCTTTAATTTGTCACTCATCCGTATATAATAATATAGCAGATTTTATGTGACTTTTAACTGAGAGAAATTAATTAAGAATTAAATTAAGATGATGGGATGTGTCTGTTTCTGAAAGTGAAATAAATACAAATTAACAAACTAACAAACTACTATTAGCATTACTATTAGATTAACAAACTACTTTTACTTTTTTGGATAAATCTTCATCACAGACACTGGCTCCGTTTTGGAATAATGCCATTCGATGGTTGGATGAAGGCCGAAATGGGGTCGTTGGCGTGGTGCCAGATCTACACCAAGCCTTTGACCTCTTCTCCAAGTCAGAGCTCAATTGTGAGAAGACAAACTTCAGGGAAGATCTGAGTGTATTTGTGTGTGCAGCGTACAGTGATGAACATGTGGAGGAAATCCAACACTTTGTAGCGGAGGGAGGAGGCCTGCTGATTGGTGGACATGCCTGGTACTGGGCACAGACACACTATGGTCAAAACCCAATGACAGATTTCTCAGGTATGATCATATGCCATGTGAGTTTTATTCTATCCAATTTCAATGTATGAATGCTGAGCTTTTCCCTTGGCATGACCCTCTAAATGCATGTGCAGGTGTGATATCATTACTGGTTCATGGACACCGTTACAGGAAGAGTAGTAAGAGTAAGGTTCAGGACACACAGGCTGATGAAAGATGGGCTCATTAAGAAAAGTTAGTGTCAGGTACAACCATGGGCATATGTTTACATCCACATAAGCCACACAATAACACAACATGGAGGTACATAACAATCAAGCACAAGGAAATCAAGAACAAGGTGTGTACACAGTAATTGTACATGGATGTGGACCAAAACAACTCCACTGAGACCTTTTAAAGGATGTGGTCTCAGTTGGGTCCCAAAGGATCACTGGTTTGTTCAGACATGTTCGTCAGGTTCAGGAGTTCTTCAAAGAGCTCTTTCTTCCACTTGACAATATCCCCAGTCAGGGTCAGCACTTCTCCTCCCTTAAATAGGCTGAGCTAAGTCCTGCTTTCCCCTGAGAATGGATCAACAGAACCTCCTTGAGGCTAATCAGAAGTCGCTCTCCTCCTCTTGTAACCCCCTGGCCTCCCAGCACTTACCTGCTGCTTCAGGAGACGCCTGGGCCAACCAAGCCCGAAAGGCTTCCTTCTTCTGACAGCTGTCAACTTATCACCATCTGGTGAGACAACTCTGCTCCTCTCTTCACTCGAGTGCCCAAAGCATTCGGCCGCAGATATGATGACACAACCTCCAAATCACTGTGTTTCTCATAGACAATCCATCACCAGGAGAGACGTCCAATTACAAAGCATAACTCAGATTCTTCCCAATGACCCCACTCGAGGTCTCTCCATCTTTTCCCACATGAGCATTAAGGTCCACCAGCAGAACTATGAAGTTTCTAGACAGTTCCTTTTTAAATTTGCTATCAAGAGACTCCATCTAAGACACGTCGAGGTCACTGCCTTTGCCTGCAGCTCAATGGCGTTCTTTCAGGTTGTGTCTTGCCGACCACCATGGGTCAAGGCCTGGCCACCAGATACTTGCTAGTGAGCTTCCCTCCCAGGTCTGGCTACAGGGTGAGTAGCTAGGGGCTTCAGCTCCTACTTGGCCAATTCATATAGGCTCTGTGAAACACAAACCTTTCTCACACGTTAAGCTGTTGATTTTTGCAGGGGGTTATCTTTCCCATTAAAAGAAATATGGATACTGACTACACAGACCACTAAAAAACAGCTTATCAGGCTGAACTGAGGATAAAACACTAACTAGGGCTAAGAACTCACAGACAAGACAGATAAGACACTCTAATAAAGCGAAATGTGCGAAAATCCAAAAATCCTCATACTGTAAACCATAGAACACATAGAACAAGTGAGTCTCTATTCACTGTCTTTCAGGAAACAAGATCCTGAACAAAATGGGATTGAGTCTGCTGGAGAAGATCATCGGGGACGGTTCATACAAGGCCCCTGTACCCAGCCAAGCCATACAAGACACCTACCACTTCCGGCACCTTCTGCACCGCTTTGCTGGGCATGTAACCCAGGGGGAAGAACTTACCAAGAATGAGGAGGAATGTCTCATCAAACTGGGTGGGGACTGTGCCAAATACTTGCACATGAAGGCTCATGACTGCTCCTCCTATGCGCATGTGGTATCCACCCTCACCGACATCTTAAAGAAGTCAGGCATGCCACAGGTGGGCAGTGAATGACTTGATAATCTATGATTGCTGTTGGTTTAGTGTCAAGTGTTCATTACCATGAGTGTCTAACATAATACTGACAGTAGATTCGCTGATCATTTAGATATAAGTTGAAGGGGTACCCAGTCAAGTATCAATAGGTACAGCCATCTGCCATCAAGTACCAATAGGACAATAACATGTCTTTAAGGGGTCAGATTTCTGTCTTTGGCTACAGATACTGTGATACTGTAAGCAACCTGCTTCATAACATTTATCATTCATTTTCAAGGTGTGTGAGAGCTGCCCTGTAAACAGTCCCAAAGACCGCCTGCTCCTCAGTGTCGGGACGGAGCTGTATAAGGTTTGCCCAGATCCTGATGCTCTCCTGCCCTACCTCATCAAGCATAACCCCTTGATGCCAGTTGTCTACAACCACAGGATCAAGATTAATGCTAACACGGCAGGTCAGACTGCACCTTAAGTGGGCCAATACATGACAGGATTATAATAAAACGTAATATACTGTATTTGAAGAATTGTTCCTTTGACATAATTTGCGTGCAGTACAGAATTTATTGCCTTAATCTATGTGTATTTGCATTGTGATAAAATACAGATCCTTTGTGTGTGTGTGTGTGCCAGGAATGGAGGAGTGGATCAGTACAGGTCTCTACCTTTCTCCTGGTATGAAGACATACGTGGCCTTACCAACTGAGATTGTCAACAAGGAATAGGAAGGTACGATACACAAAATCAAATTTAAACATCAGGATTATTGAGTTAAAGTGAGGTATTTCAGATATAATGGTTCATGTTTATTCTTTAAGATAATAAAAAAAACCTCCTTCCTAACAAACCAAAACATCCAGTAATATATAACTCATAGAACAGCTGTGTGCTTCCTATTCAGAAGAACTGGTAATTACTGTTAGCAGTTATGCATCAAAGAATATAGATACTACCCATATATCTTGCCAGCCTCACATCCTTTGACTCGTGTCATTCATACAGGTTTTCAAAGCACTAACACATATTCCACGTCTTCCTCAGGTTCAAATAGGCTGTCAAACAGACCGTCTGAATGCTGAAGAGTTGAAGAGAGCACCATGTGTGCATGAGCAGTTTCCTGTTACCACCGAGATGATGCAGGTGTCAAACCTGTGGGGAGGACTCATCTACCTTGTAGCCCCACCCAAAACAAAAGTTGAGGGCATAGAGGTCGTTGTGCAAATGGCTGTACCTGCACCATATTATAAATCTGGTAAGTGTGGTGGGTGACCCTCTTACATCCTCTTATATATCTTAACTTAAGATTCTTGTAAGATGTTGAGGATTCAAAAGCAGGACACAGAGGTGTGTGTGTGTGTGTGAGAGAGAGAGAGAGAGAGAGAGAGAGAGGGGAGCACACAAAAGACACAAACTGGCAAGGTTGGGGTACAAACAGGCAGGCAGTCAGGCACCTGGAGAAGGTGCTGGAATACTATGGTGGGGATACAATGAATGATTTATCAAAAGGAAAGGGAATTTGACAGGATTTGGATATTGATTACTATAACTATTCTCTGCCTTGATGACGAACTGGTTCTTTAACCAGTTGTCCCTAACACGTCACGAGTAAGGGAAGCAGAGGTCATAGTGCAGATGGCTTTACCTGTGCCATATTGTAAATCTGGTGAGTGTGTGATCAGTGAAACTATATGTCTGGTAACCTGTGTTTCATTATGTGGGTAAATGAAGTGCATGTAGTGATTTTTTTCAGTGTCTTAGGTGATAAATATTGTTGTTTTGGGGTTCAAGGCAGTGTAAGAAGGAGCATTAGTCTCATTAGCTGTCATCAAACATCCCTTGTGTTTGGGGAAATGCAACCAATACAATTGCATTTTTGCAGGTGTTCATTTAAAATGTATGGAATTATACCTCAGGTAAAATTTTACAGAATAATTTTGTAATAACTCATTGATCCATCCCTTCATTCTCCTCAGGTGTGACAACAGCAGCTGATTGGTCATTGCTACGAACAGCCCCCTCACCATGGGCAGAGTTGGAGTTTGAGAACATCATCCTCACTGTACCATCAGATGTGGTTCGGGACCTGCATCGCCCTGATGAGCTGGCAGCACTCTGGGATGACATCATGAGGGCCATCGCTGATCTTGCTGTCATACCACACAAATTTCCTCGCAAAGAACGCTTTGTAACAGATGTGCAGATTTCCCATGGTAAGTGAATGCGGCTTAGCTTTGACACAGTATCTGCCTTTTTCTTGCTTTTCCTATTGAGAGTTTTGGGGAGTTGGATGGAGCCTGTCCCAGCTTGCAGGGTTCTCTTGGAAAACGTGTTTGGCTGTAAAACTGTATATGAATACCTCTAGTTTGCTCAGCAGGAAAGGTACCAGTCACTCCTGCAATGGAAAAAAAAAGATATATTGAATGAGAACTTTTGCAACAAGCCAAATTGAGGTATGTGTCTTTTGCTTTGCTTTCTTTGAATGCACTATGATTCTCCATCCAGGTTGGATGCATGCAGGTTATCCTATCATGACACACAGGTCCACAGCAGCTGAACTGGTCAGCACTGACCATATAAGGGGTACAGGCCTGTGGGGCCCCATCCATGAACTGGGACACAACCAACAGAGAGGCTGCTGGGAGTTTCCACCACAAACAACAGAGTGCACATGTAACCTGTGGTCAGTGTATGTGCATGAGGAGGTCTTTGGGATACCAAGGGAAAAGGTAGAGTAAATCCTTCCTAGGAGAAATACATCTTTTATTGTAATCACATCTTCAATATCATATATAATAATATAATGTGACGAGTGGAATGTGCTTAATGCAGGCTGACCCAGGTTTGACCTCCAACAAAAAGGACGGCTCAGATGGAAGAGTATGTTAACGGAGGCAGAAATCTCAACAGTTGGAATGCGTTTGTGGCCCTGGAGACATATATACAGGTAAGAGACTATTTCAGTATGTAGTTTGTTCTGAAGAGATGATCTTTGTGTCACATACATTAACCCTCCCTGTAGCTCCAGGAGAAGTTTGGCTGGGATGCCTTTAAGAAGGTGTTTGCTGCCTACCACAAGATGAGCAACTTTCCAGAGGACAACAAAGGAAAGATGAACCTGTATGCTGAGACTTTCTCTCAGACTGTGGGAATGAACCTGACTGGATTCTTAAAGGCCTGGGGATGGCCCATCGAACCAGCCACTGAGGAGAAACTCTCCAACCTGCCCTCCTGGAGTGACCACCCCATGACTCAGTATGGCTGAACCTAAGACTGCTGTTGCTGAAAGTGCAGAGAGATGTGCTCAATGAGTACCAAAGTCTTGACATTAACTATTCAGTCATAGATTCAGTTAACAGAATTCATTATTTTATGGTGTTCTTGTTTAATTACTATATTTGTTATATTGAAAATGATTAGTTTAAGCCATTGTTAGGAAACATTGTTAGGGTTTTGGTTCAGATAATAACACTAAACCAGATTTAGCTCAGAATAAGCCTGATTCACATGATTGTTGATTAAATCAATAATCTGGCTCTTGGAAAATTGACTGGATATGGTCAACTGTCTTGCAGTTTCACTGTACATTTCCCTCAAGGTAGCTAATGAAATATAACAAAATGGTCATTTTTGAGTTTCCATTGTTAAAACTTGCAGATGGTACAAATAGTACATGTTTGTCCTGTTTTTTTAAATTATTGAGGCATACTGACCTGGTACTTAAAGTAGGGTAAAGTAGAAACTTATTTAAAAATTACTTTTAGTCATATGTCACTATGTCTTACAGTAGAACAGGAGACAGATAACCAGTGAAAAAAAAAAAAAAAAATCTGACTCCTCTAGGTCCACCTGCTGCCTCTAAGACCATTTGACAAGAATCCATCAGATCCAAATCAAAGTAACTAATCTGTATCTGACAGAGCTTCAATTGCTGCTTCTGTTCCACCGCATACGTGCTAACTGTAGTGCTGCCATCCCATATAAAGGGCAGACAATGTCCTTTGGGCACTGAAAACTTCAAAATGGACATGGAAGAAGAGTAATGCAAAGAGTAAAACTGCAAAAAAGATGGCATTTATTGACAAAAAATTAGAAAAAAAATGCCAACTAAATTAACAACAACAAAACAACTAAATTAAGCTCAAAGAAAATAATACACATGTGAAAGCTGCAGCCTCACAGAAAGCTGCCATCGCTCTCTCTAAAGAGCCAACAATCCTTCAGTGACCGGCTTTTATCAACTCACCCTCCCCCTGCAAGAGGACCTAATGAGCCAATCCTGTTCTCACTACCTTTGATTGAGAAGCTGAAATACCCCAACCTTCCCAGGAAAAACAACAAACCGAAATCACAAACAATAGAGTAAACCATTTTCAACATATTATAAGCCTATTGTCCAAAAACAGAGAAGAGATTGTAATGGCAGACCAGCAAATGACCAAGTGATGAGAAAACCACAGTTGCACTAAAGATCAGTAAACAGAAAAAGGGTAATGCTGGAAAACAAGCTTAAGAGCCACTGCTGGGAGGGGAAGAGACCTGGAAATTATACCTACTCTAATTTTCAAAATAAGATTTCTTCTAATCTTGCTGACTGCCACTTTGAGGCTGGCACTAGAAACATTGTTGTATACTTGAATGACACATTCACAAAATGAGGAAACACAGTTCACTTGTTTTCAAGCACTTGAAGATCCAATCATTACTGAAGCATTTTCATGCAAGAAAGTCAATAAAACAAACAGAATGTTCAAAATTATTATATTGACATCTAATGTGTGTTGATTAATTCATAATGGAAACTCATAAATGCAAGAAAATGTTACACCAAAGTTGCAAGTACCTGCTGGTATAGCCTTTGATTGGCACAGTAAATAAAATATTTTTTTCTCCAGTTTCCTACAGCGAGCTAATGAAAACGAGTAAACATGTTAATGCAGCAAAGCATCCTTTCATTTTAGAAATGTATTTAACTTTTCCTCAGAATGGATGTTCTGAGCGAGTAATTTTATACACCTTACCTACTTCATCTTTAATACCATTCTATATTTAATGATGATAAATGATTTGGGTTGTTTTTATGAGATATATAATATCTTCACTATTTGTGTATTTTATTTATTTGCCTTCTCTGTCACTGGAAAACATAAATAAAATAAATCACTTTTCCTTTTATTCCCGTATGTTGTTCAGAACTGTTGGAGGAGTGTTCCCCCGTCTTTCAGAGAGAGCTTCTCTTGTCAGTTGCTCTTTGTGACAAAGGATTAGAAGACAGTGAGAGAGACTTACAGATACTGGAGTTGTACTGTATTAGGAAAGAAACAAGGTTACAATTTGTGGATCCAGTGAGATACACAGTGAGGTTTGATAAGGTTTCGACAAGGTAATGTGTGAATACAGCTCAATCTGCCCAAAGCGGACATTGACCCTTTACCCATGACTCCTCTCCTCTTATTTTTTTGATATGTGATATTTATGTGGGCTGGACCAGAATCTGAGGGTGGCTAGATGAGACCGAGCAGACTGTAAGGGTGTGTGTGGTGTGTGTTTGGTAAATTAAAATGATGGCTCTAACTGGATTGTTAAAGCTAAAATAGATATAAATGTGCAAGTGTTGCTTAGTAATACATGAATTCTAGTGTATTTCACAATAAAACATGGATATTGTGAGTCAAACATTGAATCAGTTCCATGAATGAGTTCTAGTTCTGTGGAATTTTTTACCTCTGTTTCTGTGGAAACTATTACAACCACTGTGAAGAAATGTGGGCCGTAACCATCACGTAGATAACATCAGTTTAAGACTAACCCTCCCCCTAGTCAAACCTCTTTCACCATCACTGTGTTGTGCGCACTGAACTCCCTCCTCTTATTCTCCTCCTCTCTCTGCTTTAGAGTATTCTCTCTTCCGTCCCATCACAGCGTGTTCTGCTTTTCTTCAATTGTGTTCTGTAACCAGAAGACCAAGTTAACTTTCAGGTAAAGTCAAGTTTTGCTTTTGGATGGAGAACTCAGGTTCTCTTTTCACCTCTGAACCAATTGTGGATTGACATTTTAATGTTATTGTCATGAAAATTAGCTGTGGAATAGAACATGTGGCAAACATGGTTTATATCTAGGGTCTACTCACACTTTGTTAGTGTATACTGTGTCAAATTCAGACCTGAGCGTGCATTCTTGTGGCATTGATAGTGTCTGTAATGTGGATACATCAGCAAATGTGTTAACAGGAGGATCAGCAGTGACAAGGAAACAGGAAGCATTAAACACATTATTGGAGGGTGCAAATGCCGTTGCTGTATCTGCCGCTGCATTACCTGTCAAAATGGAGTCAGAGGCATTAGTCTGAGCTTCAACTCACACAGAAACACATTGGGTAACAAAATAGCATCCAGCAATACAGAATCTTCTACAAACCACTCCAGATCTGTTAGGGTAGGTTCAGGGCGAAGTGAAGTTTGGACCCAGGACGCAAACGAGGCAGGGGGCAGAGAAGGTTGAATGACTCTTTATTTCAGGAACACAGGAACACAGGCAAACAGGAGGAACAAGGCGGGCAGGCGGGCAGGTGGGCAGGTAGGCAGGAACACATGGGCTGGTGACGTTGACGACACAACAAAAAACAAAGGAAACGGGCCGGTATATATGCACTGTGAGGGACAAGGAAGTGGAAACAGGTGAGGAGACAAACAAGGAACAGGTGAAACTATTTGGAGCGGAGCAGGTAATCAAAATGGGAGGGAAACACAAAAGGACAGGAAGTAAAATGCTCAACAAGTGAGGAGAGGCAAGAATACAAAATAAAACAGGAAATGCACACAGCCAGACAGAAACAAGAACTAACAGAGAACACACTGAGGGAGACAAACAAGATAACAAAAAATACAAGGACAGGGAAACAAGAAAACACAAGGGGCACAGGAAAACACAGAAAACATGAGGCACCATGCAAACCACAACAAGATCAATGTTGGCTGATCTGTTAAGTCTGGCCTGGGGGTGCAGACTTCCTTCAGAATCTTCCAGAATCTGCAAACAGTCATGAGATATACCATCAGCTGCTGTAGGAAGAAGAGTGGCAGGATTAAGGACTGTACAACATTTAACAGTGATATTAGGCATCTCAAGAATAATGGTGTAATATCGCAACCAGCATTGTGCAGAGAAAACCGCATGAGGAACCATTACCGTGAGATATCTTTAGCCTACAATGTCACATAATGTCACAGCATTTTCTGCAGTAGACAAAGAGGAAGTCAAAAAATATCACACCATGGGGCAGAGTTTGCCATTGTGGTTCTGTGTCAAAACAGATATCATGAAACATCCCTCTGGTCTAAAAACTGAGTAAATGGTTGGTCAGGTTTAGAAGCTGTCTGTAAGGCTGTCTTCAAGTCAACAAAAGCCTTTTGAGCATCATCAGTCCAAGTCACTTTGTCACGTGTACTGAGATTTTTACCATGGACCATGGAAGAGAGGGCTGCCTCTCTCTCTGAGTAATTGGGGATTCACTGTCTGCAGTATGAAGTCATACCTGGAAAACTCATCAGTTGTTTCTATGTTACAGATTTTGGCACAGATTGGATTGCAACGTTGAGTTTGGGAGATAACAATTTGACATCTTTAGCAATAAGCAGTTCTAAATAAGTTACACTGCAGTTTTGACAGGCTGTCTTAATGGCCATTGTCAGCCAGGTGTTTCAAAAGTCTGATTATGTCAGATTTGATGTTTATGTAATTTGCTGCATTAGTGACGTGTGTGCAAATGTCGTGAGA